>KQ085921.1:88948-195287 GCA_001020605.1 Schizopora paradoxa
ACATCGGCTGACTCGAGGTCGACAACCTGACCACATACGACGGTGGCAGGTCCCACTGGCACATCGCGATCTGGATGCAAAGAGTGGACGCGCGATGAGACGAGGGCGGCGGGTACGCTGCACACCCTAGGTAATGTCAGCACCGAAAGCATAAGCCACGAAACAAGTGAGCGCACCTCGAATACGAAACGCTGCCTCTGTGGCACGCTCCCATTGATCTTGACCTGTTCTCGGGACTCTACGCAGTTATCCAAATAACTGGGTTCCAGAGAAAGGTCCGGTACTCTACCTCCCGGACTCTACGCAACCGTCCCGACGGCTGGGTTCACTTACGGGAGGAGAGCGATCAATGGAGAAAACATTGGGGCTGACAGCATTCGGTCTTGGAAAGTGGCAGGTCAGTTACGTCCAAGAAGCCCGTCAAGTCGAATGAGCTAGCTCACCTATCTTTGCCACTTGAAGACAATCCTCGAGTCAAGACCGGCGCACCATTGAGGCACGCTCGGAGACAGGCGAGGAGCAGAAGGGTGGACGTTGGAAAGGATAGAGAAAGAGCGAGTTCGAGGAGGTGGTGGTGGTTGGAGGGAGAGGAGGATGGAGAGCAGATGCGAGAAACGGGCCGTCTCTTATAGACATTTGAGAAGTCAGCCCCGAGGTCCCAGAAACTGCTCGATTGGGGAGAGAGCTGGGCTGACACGACGCTTTTGGATTTCAGGCTGACATTCTGACAGAACGTCTGAGGCTGACTTCATCGCCGTCATGCCCATAGACTAGTCTGAACTTCGTTGAAGTCGAAGAGACTCGAATTGCCTCAGTGGACCACAGAACTTTCCTAGAAAACGCAAAGTTCATCTTCAATGGATATCATGTCGAACGTCGCCTGTCGTCAGATGCCAGTTATCCAGAATGATATTCGAGTTCCTTGTCAAATTGAGTATGATAATTATTACAGAGACCTAGATGGTTCATCCATCACTTCCCGCTCCATGGACCGCTTAGCGCTTCAGCCACTCCGTTCGCATGGGATAACCCAGCACTTGATGGCGGAATGACCGATTCCTTCGTCCGGCGACGTTGAGCACAGGAAAAGAAGCTGGCGTCGTTGACTTCGCGACGTCTTTAGCTTTGAAAGTAAATTGGTGTGGAGGTGGAAGGTGAGTTGGAAGTGGCCAAGGGCGTCGACCCGATCGCTTCATCGCGAAGTCACGCTGTTCAACGCGTGCGCATATATATCTGGCATTACAAGGATGCAACAGAGCGACGAAACAACAAAGACAAAATAAAATACAAAGTATACGACTCTCGGCCATTTGAATTACGTTCAGAAGGATTAATCTCGCAGGGCCCGCACAAGAGGATCATATATTGTCGTAGATACAGGTGGCCTCATGATGGAGGTGATAGTTTCCCCTCGATGAATTCCGCCATGCTAGGTAACGCTCGGGATAGAAGCTTTATTGGCCGCGGCTCGTCTGCAAAGTATTTCAGAAACATGTAGTGCGAAATCAAAATATAACCCCGTACCGAACTGAACAACCATTCCGTGCTTCGACTTAACTCTCCCTTCAATGATAAGTCGATGACCTGTAGGCACTGCTACAAATGTATTCTGAAGGTGACAGGCGTCAGCAGTCACAATGTGCATACAGAAATTTTTAACATACACTCATGTACCAGTCTCGCATCTCACGAGACGCAGACGGAGCTTCAGGGACCTCCGTATCACCCACAATCATACAAACGGCTTTGGCGTGCCGAAGAAGATTCTGAGCTAATTATCCCTATCAGCGAATAAGCACTGGATATAAAGATATGTACGGACTTCGTTTCGCCAGAAGCTCCATGACGGCCGCACAACCTGGGCCATGTCCAATCACTATGACATTCTTAGCTCTTGAGAGCCTTTGCGATAAATGAGTCAGCCACAGAGTTTAATTCGCTCTCGTTGAACATACTGGATATAGTTGTCCCAAAGGTAAGTTACGAGCTCCCGTCCTAATTCTTGCCAGGAGCGCTTCTTTCAAATAAAAAATGAATCCTGGGCAACATATTGAGAAGAGATGTACTCACTGGCGTGTTTGCATTCAGAGGTTTGGGGAGTGTATTTACTTCTACGTACGAGAATCCCTTGGATTCAACCCATGACACCAATTGCCGAGTGGAATCAATCTAAAAGTGATAAAGTCAAGTACTCGATCGGAAGTGCATTCAAAGGAGCTGACAAGATATGATAATTCTTGGTTGGGTTCACAGGTCATTGCACCTGTCAGTTCCACTCGAAGGTTGCCACTATCATAAAATCAATCACATAGTCAACGTTCAAAGGACGAGGTGAATTGACATACAATTGATGAACAAGCAACACAAGTGTTTCTTTGTCCATTACGTCTTCCCTGGATGGGGAAGAATTGTTTTAAGTAGGATTGTAGCGTCTTGACAAGAATAAGCGTACGAGCAGAGCACTTGGCTGTTAAATCGCTCTTCCAAGTCCGGAAACAAGGGTACCTGAACCATCTTGAGTGTTTCGAAAAGGTAGTTTTGCCTATGTAGCTTGAGCAGTTCTTAGAGAAGTAAAAAAAATTGGATAAATGTGGATTTGGATAAGAAGCTCCCTTGTGTAAATAACCCACCAGGGAACGAAACCACATCATCCCCATATTCTATTTATTAAATGATTATATGAGCCTGCAAATATTTTGAATTCGGCGACTAATTCACCTTCTTTCGGTTCACAAGATTTGACGTCGATCGTATTCCAATATTTACTTTGCTGCATCGCTACAGCCCAGACCGTCTCCGTCGCATCTTCACTGGCGACTAGAGGTGGCATCTCTGGGGGAGAATCGCCGATGAGGACTCGAGCAACAGCCAAGCACGAGTTCGAAAGGGCTTCCACATTGTAGCCACCCTAGCCGTCTTCATGAGCATTGCGGACGGCATGAAAAAAACACACGTCCGTGCCTACCTCCAAAGCCACGACGCACTTCCCGCCTGCCAGGCTGACAAGCATATGCATCATGTGTGCGTAACATCCCGGAGAGACATGACATCCACCAAGGTCATCGCCGTCCGCAGCATCGAACCCGGCAGAAACTGGATATGACGGAAGATTATAGTTTTAAAACTCTGGTATATCCACACTGGAACCACTCACCCATAACCAGCTCGGGTGCAAATTCCATTGCGATAGGCATAACAATTTTTGTGAAAGCATGAATGTAGTCGCCGTCTTTCATGCCAGCACTAGGCCAAGGGATATTCACGGACCTAGGGTTTCGATTGAACACATGATGTTTTAGCCGTTTTGTAGTTCGCCCAAAGAACCCTCGAATTTTCACAGTACTCACGTTCCAACTCCTTCATCGACGCCATTCTGGTCTAATCCTCCAAAAGGCCCGCAGGGATAGAATGTCCCGCCTTCAAAGCGATGAAGGGAGATATAAAGGACGTTTGGGTCATCGTAAAACGCACGCTGCGTTCCATTACCTTGTACAAAGGAAATGAGGGTCTTTGGAGCATTCCAAAGCAAGAATCTTACCGTGGTGTACGTCCCTGTTTATCTATGAGTAAGCCATTGAAGTCAGAGTGAGTGTTCTTCACGCACCAATCTAATATCAAAATCCGTTTTATCGGTGTTAGTTGTTGTACGACGCGAGTAGCAACTGCCACGTTATTTAGGAAGCAGAAGCCCATATGTTCCTCCGGCTCGGCGTGGTGGCCAGGAGGACGGACAATCGCGAATGTTCTACTAAGTTCACCTCTTGCGACGGCCAAAGCCGCTTCTATCGTTCCTCCGCAGCTCAGGAGTGCAGATTTCGTTGTCATCTCGCAAACGTATAGCGAAAGGTGCTCGTAGTAGCTAGTGGACAGTATGATATCCTCCCTGGTCATATCTGCACAATTTAGATATCAGATCAGTTGGTGAAACAAGATGCGTGCACTTCTATGGATAAATGTCAGACATATACTTACGCTTGATCGCGTCCACTTTGTCCCAGTGATCTTCGCTATGAACAAGAAGAACCTCGAATTTCTTCACATTTCTTATGGGTATTCGTTTCATGTATTTCAAAACACCGTCTTTTCGAAGCTTCGAAAATATCTGGACTATCCTGGCGGGCATTTCTGGATGATCGACTTGAGGACTGTGAAGAAGCATCGCATCATCGTATACATATCCGAACTTGTATTTGGGCTCCAGAGAGACGGGGAGGGACGAAGCGCGCTGGAAAGAGTTGTCGACAGCTATACTGAATGTGGCCGCTTGCTCTTCCTGGTGGACTTCATGAGAGACATCCACATCCATTTCCGAGGCGGAGTTTTCATTGATGATGGTTAGTTCCCCTGGAATATCATCCGGATTTGCATCGAGAATTTGCGCCGTCGTTGTCGTTGATACTGTTGTGATTTGGGTGGTCTCGACATTGTTCACGAGCGTTGTAGTAGCTTCTCCTTCGACACCATTGGCTTGAGGAGCTGGAAGTGACATAAACTCTAGGAGATAGAGAGCGGTTGTGGTAGCGAGTGTGCAAGAAGTTTGCCGCAAAGGCGCGTCCCAGCAAATCGAGCTCAGGGTTCCTGTCCAAATTGGGAAAGCACGTGCTGAACAGAGTTCGTTGTGGGCGCTTGACGGTGACGCAAAAACATTTAGAAAGAAATGATTTATGATCAAACCACTAACCAACAGCCAGAGGAATAGTTAAGAAATATGCCAATACTGTCTATGTCGATTTTTGAATCAATACATAGACAGAGTATCCAAGCTTCGGCTGGAGGAAGCTTAAGCTTGTTCGAGTTGAAAGTTAGACAAGTTGTCGGCTCGGAAGGGCTCGCTCTCGTTCTTTTGCACGACATTCGATAAATATTGCATAGATCTACATTACTGACCCTCTGAGAAAATCGGCGCCTTCTATATTGAAAAGCATCGATAATATCCTCGCAAGAAATCTATCGTACAAATTGGCGTCAACTTGATATTCTTTCATTATCCCGCAGAATCCCATAAGACGTTAAACGCAGATAAGTGAGCCGTTGCACCGATTGTAGGCACATAGTTTTAGCTCTTCCGAGGTGTTCTGGTCGACAGTCACTCAAATGATTCTTCGAGACTCGCCCAGCTTCACACTGCAATCTTGCTCTGTGAAAATCACTTAGGGGCCGAGACAGAACAGCCATGAACGATCATGCTTTCACGTTTCTTCTAGGCTTCTTTATGTCTCACCAGGTAGGCCGTTGGTACTAGAATCGAGTCCGTCGTCCGAGTTAAGCCACGAAAACGTCGATCACTCTGCGACAGTGGCGATGCAGACGAAGCTTCCTTCGGCAACGTCCGTGCACTGGCATGTTCCAGCGTAAACCAGGCCTCGCCAGCGGAAGAATTACTCCAACGAACGTTACGGACCTCACAGTCGCTGAAACCCCTCTAGAGCATGAGCCTACTAATCTCAGACATAGATGTAAACCGTGATCGCACTTTGAAGACAATGGGGCTGGGAAATGGGATGGATGGTAATATGTTGAGAACTCCTGAGCACCGAAAGGCTATGATACTTCCTTCGATCCACTTGAGATGTCTTGGGGAAAGCTGGGCGCCAGTGCAATCAATGTAATGGAGAACAGAAGTGAGAGACAAATGTCAGTCGTGGCTCCCGATCAGATGATAACGCACAAAATCTCACAGTTGCCTTCACCGGGCACAGCAGAAGAGATACGACAATCAAAAGCTTTTCTACTTTATATCTACTTTTATGACTACTGTTGTACGAGAAGCTAGCTAATAGAAACATGGGAAATGTCCTTTAAGATGTTAAGTCCGTGTCCGTGAGTGATAAGCATCTACAGTACAGAATGCGCCGTTGCTTGTGCAAGTGTCCATGTTCACTTCGAGTGAGATGGCGAAAATGAAAGCCAAGGGAAAGTAGAAAATAATGTCCGGTGCTATGCGACGAAGAAAAGGGAAGAACGAACGAAGTATATGGATACAGAATATTGTCCGTATGAAAGTGTCCGAGTGTCCAGGTGAAATTGTCCCTAATGAATTGCAATGTCCCAGATAAACAGTGGGAGGATAAATTGTCCGCGTGGAATGGAAATTGTCCAATAAGCCGTGTGTGCAATGAAACGACAATGTGTGTTGAAGGCGTGAAGGAGCGTGACTTCTGACGTGATGTAGCCAGTGAAAGTTAACGATGCAGAGCTTTAGGAAAATGAAGTGCCCTCGAACACCTTAGTGACAAGGAGCTCTGAAACCGGAACAAAGAACCGCCTCAGCACCACATCCACAAGTAGGTTGAAGGCAAAGTGAGACTAGAACGCACCCATGATCGGGAACCGCGAGCTCAGCCGCGTCATAGCAAGAACAATCAAGTCCAGCTCTGGCTGCTGCTCGGGTTTCCCAGTTTGCTGTGACTGCCAGGACACAGCTGCGCGGACCTTCTCCAGGCCGAAGACACTTGCAACGACCGACCAGCACGCCTATTCGGAGTGGGAACTATGAGTACACTTGCGAGAGCGGAATCGAGAAAATTCGATACTCACCCCGAATGTCGGATCTAGATAGTCATAGTCCGAATCCAGGAGATGCCGAACGAGCTGGGCCGCACCTCGAGCCGACCTTACGCACTTTTCAATGGACGGGACATCGCCTTCCCGAGCAAAGCGCAAGTGCAGCTGGATATATGCGGCGTGCGCCAACGTATGCGTGACGACATAAGAACGTCGGTCTTCGTCCGGCAGACCGGCACCGAGCTGGTGTATCGGGAGAAGCGTTGACACGAAGCGCGCGATCGTTGTCTCGACATTTTGGAAGTCCTGTGCAGGATTGCCTGAGCCAGACGATGAAGTCGGATCGGTGCGCCTCAGTCCCAAATTCGTCGATACGTGGGTAGCGGCCCCGTAGAGCGCGGACGCTTTTGCTCGGAGGGCCAGTGCAGAAAACCCTCCGGGAGTGCCCGAAGGCTGGCCCTGCTGAAGAAAGAACGTCTGCAGTGTCCTATCGCCTTGAACCGAGTCAGTGGACATCTGTGAAGAGTTCGGCATCATCAGCCGGAGTTTATTAAAATTAATGTGATGAACAGCCAACTCACTTGCTCGTATTCCCCGACGTCTTCTGGCCACGGGGTATCGATCTTTGTCTCGACGCTGTCATCGTCTACAATGGTAGGAGACCGTTGTAGAGCCACGCTCAAAAGCCTGTCCAGGACGAATACCTGCCAGAACAGGTTGATGCGTTCCCCAAGCTCGACACCATCTTGTGGGGGAGGTAAGCGGAGTGCTGACGAATAGACAGCGCTTAGACCGGCAAACGCAGGTGACTGTTGTCGCTGCTGCGAAACCGCAATAGCCAACGAGGAGTTAATCTGGTGCAAACCCGACTGGATTGCAAGGCTAGCCGCGGCGTTTGAATAATAGCTCGCTTCGTGGAGCCGGGCGATGGCGAAGAAATAACGTGAAAGCAGCACAGCAGCTTGGATTGTGTCAACGACGACAGGGGCAGATGCAATTGTTGAGCCCTGTGTCGTGTGTGCAAAAGAAGGCGGGGACAGTGTGGCGGCTCTTGAAATATCTTGCTGAAGGATTCGAGGCGATGACTGAGGTTGATGCTGAGAAACGTTGAGTGCATCAACGAGTGCACTTTGAGTTCGAGAGAGGAACATCTGCTCATTGAAGCTCAAAGGTCCCGGCCGAGAAAGAAAGGACGCCCAGAGGTAGATTGCGTTCGACAGCACGGGATGGCAAGGTCGCTGTGCTTGCTGGTCGCCGAAATAAGAGTTGACTGCGTTACTGAGACCCATCGTAACCATAGATAGTGAAGATCGCAGTCGCTCGACATGCATTGCAAGCCCGCATTGATCCCGGTGGAGGATCACAATCTCCAGCCTAGAGAGAAGAATTTAGAATCTCTCATAAAGTACGAATTGAGCAAAATAAACTTACAGTCCTTGGAGGATCTCATGTGGCACATCATCCTGAGAATGTAACATAGCAGGAGAAACCGTCTGGAGTGAATTTTAGAAATGCGACGGGAAGCAATGAAATTATTGACTGACCCTTGTCGGTACAAACCCTGGGGAAGGCGAGCCCATCGCGTCTGAGGAGAAAGACGTTATAAGGCGACAATAAAAACCTGATTTTCAGAAAGACTCACCGAAGCTACCGTACGGAGAGCCAGCAGTGGACAATCCGACGCTACTGGAACTCGGTGAACCAAGGGGAGGAGAAGATGAGGACGTCGAGGCGCCCGAGCTGTGACGAGTGTGAGCGAATGAACGTCCGATCCCAGATGTCCCAGACGAGCTTGAGGCGTGAGGGTCATGAAGAATAATTGAAGGGGCAGCGGGGTTTTCTGGGTCGCGTAAATGAGCAATTTCCTCCTCGAGTCGGGCAATCTTCTCTCTCAAAGCTTGAGTGCGAGTCTTCCCCTTGCCGTCGTCGTACTGACAAGCGTCGGGCTTATGAGCTTTGACACATTGCCCACAAGCAGGCTTCGCGCCATCGCATCGCTAGAAAAAAAGAAATGAGAAATGACGGCAACCAATCTAATTGGTTTATCCGTACCATTTTGCGTTTCCTGAGAAAGTAGCGCTCGTGAGTAATAAGGACGCGATCGATCATCTGCATGCTCACCTGCAACGCAGACACGCTTTCCCCCTTGCAAGCGTTGACTGCGAGCTAGAAGCTGACTCTGGGGTTGTTTGAGCCATGATAGAAGTCGAAGGAGGTTAGAAGGGTGAGTCACCCAGGTTGAAGTGTAGAAGTGCAAAAAGGTGTAAGCGAAGAAAAGACTGAGGTGATGAAGACAGTGAATGAAGGACTAAGACGAGCTATTATATATTCCGTCAGAGGAAGAGAATGAGACACGAAATCGGAAAAGGAAGGACCATGGGACGGCGAAACTGGGGAAGGGGAGGGAAGGGAGATGGACGGATGAGTCGGGATGAGTCTTGCCTTTAAGCTCTTTCGAAATGTGTTCCGTGTGCGCATTGCCGATGCGTAATGATGATCTTCGGATAGATTAACCAGCAAGCTGTATTGAAAGGCCATGCTGGGGGCACCTGACGTTTCCTGACGGGACGAAAACGCGTTCGTTTCACCGAAAACATGATCTGCAGGACCCGCGTCCATGGTGCACTGCATTGTAATTTTTGACTCACCGCCTCTCTCTTTGCGGGCTTGACAACCATTTAGTGTCAGGTTTATCAGTCGAGAGAAACGCGGAACCTTGTCCTCGACGTCGGTTTTCCTGCCGGCCTCCCGCCATCCATCTGCTCTCACAGCGGTCTCTTCATCCCGATGTTTGGTATGCTTCCATCAGCGGTCGCATAAGCACCGTATCGCGCGCCTCTACTTTGCGCCCGTCGATGGCGTCGATGAAGATGCACACTGCTGGGCAATGTCCAGCGACGAAGAGATTTTCATTCGATGTTCGTCGTCGTGGTTGTTTACATCGAAGTACGTGCCAGAGACGACGAACGATCGCTGAATGCCACCATGGCAAGCGCGGTGCCAGAGGTACTCCGTCTTCGTGGCACTGTCCTTCGCTCTCTCATTTCGTCGAACAAACGAGAACCTCCGCGTTGCGATTGGATTCAGGATTTCCTTGAACAGTGGTCGAAATGAAGGTCTTATGCGGGACTAGGATACGTTTGGGGAGGGCGTTGTGTTTCCCTGAAGTCAAGAAAGAGGCTCAAACAGTCAAAGGACGGCTTTCAAGCTCTGCTTCACGGCACGACCAACACATATGTCTTTTGCTGTGCCCATCTGAAGGACAGGGCGTTTTGATCGGTCCTTGGCCAACAACGCTCTCTTTCTGATTTCCGAACGCTTTTCTGACTCCCGACGAGAACCCTACCGCCCCTCAAAAAAGGGCTTTCTGGCATCGATGACAAGTCACAAGCGACGCTGGCAATATTTCCATTGACTCCCACCGACTCCCCCTACCTCCAGCATATTTACACGACTTGTGCCTCTCGAAACCTCCAGTGCCTCCGCACAGGATTACGGGTCGGAGGAAATCCCCTTCTGGGACCCCGGTCAGTGCCAATTATGACCGTTTTATTATTTAGCCTTTCTAACCCATGTTCCGGTTGCCGGCATATCCTTACACGGAAGCGCCCGAACGGAGGTTTGCGCCTCCCGCTCCAGTGTCGGCAGCGTCTGCCGTCTGCACGGTGCACGGGTTTTTGGGCACACAAGCACGCTAAACCGCCCTCGCGGTCGACTTCAACAGAGAATACAGCCGCCACTGTTGATGGCCAAGAGCTACAGTTCTTCAATTTTTTAATTTTTTTTCCTTCTCTTAACCGTCGCTTCAGAACGCGCCTTCCATTTTTCAGGAGGATCGACGTTGCCGCCGCCGCCGACTGCACGGTCTGCTCTCGACCTCCGCGAAGATTGCCTGTCTCTGATGTCGCGTCAACCGAATAGCGCTGTCTCACAAGCGCCGATGTCTGAAAGCGTGACATCGAGCGAGTAATCAAGTCCAAACAAGGCGGGCGGGCAAAAGAGAGCGTATCCTCGTCCTCACGTCCTTGATTCGGCGCTGGGTTCTGACAGTACAGCAGTCCTTCGAAGTGCAAGAATTGCCACCGACTCACCGGCCGCCAGTGATCCATCGACGGTCCGCTCCATCTCAATCAGGCTTTGGAAAGAACATAACACCCAAACCCAAGCTCTAAAAAATTTCGGACGCCGATATATGTATATCTACGGTCAGAACTTAGAAGTATCGGATTCACGAGTTATACCTCGTGTAGAACGCGCATTTGAGAAGCGTATAGGCGGGTCGTTCCATAGATCAACGAGCAGGAGAACCAACGTCTATGATCCCTACCAGACTGGAAGGTCCTAACCGAGAATTTTGGCATCAAGATACGTTCGATGGCTTAGTGAGCTAGGTTCAGCTAGCATTGAGGCTGTTTGCAGCAATGCCCACCACCGCCGTTGCACCCCAGGTGCGTTCGAATATGATTGATTCCCTCCATCGTATCATTGCTAGGAGCTCAGCTTTGTCGGTTATGGGTCTTAGCAGTTTGCCGGAGCGGCGGCAGACTGCGGCGCTCGCAGATCAGGGTCTGTCGATCGCTGAGTGTTTAGCCGTCGAGAAGGTTCGCTTCCGTCCTGCTTACTGCACCGCGTCCTAATTCTCGTCTCTCGATCCCACAGACTCCCACAAGCAAGGCAGTGTAACTGTTTATGACAGGAAAAATGACAAAGACGCGAGTCGGAGATGAGTGGCGAAGGTCGAAAGAAAGTGGTGAGCACCAGTAAATCGCAATGCACGAGACCAGCGTACCAACGCGCTGACAATTGCTACTTGAAGATGTCTACCACCCGGCGAGCTTTGACCGTCTACGTTAAATGCGATCTTAACTGCGGTGCACCACCATACCTCGAGCGCGTTGCAGAAGCTTTGACAGACCCTACCAAGCGCTTCCTCCCCCAACCTATTCAATGCAAGCTTCCTCCACTTTCGACCGAGTCATTTCATCAAGACATATTCAACGTGCAAGGCCTTTGGTCGGAGTCGCTTTCTTCACCGTTATCGCTCCGTCTGACTCCGTGAAACATTGGGGGAGTTATAAACTCGGGTCAGGCGGTCGAGATTTACCAGCGAAGTCATCGAGCGTCGACGATTTCTCGCATTGACGCGACACGATCGTCTTTGACGCCGCGGAGCCGCACCAACCCGGTAATCATTATTGGATTGTCAATGTGCGTCAAGGCATTCTGTTTGTTCGCCGAAAGCTCTGGGATTCCGGGGTCTCAGAAGCAGACTGGAAGAGTTCTCCCTTCGGAAGGTTTTTCAGGCAACACTTCTCTGAAATACATCCCAAATTCGCACTCATGTACTAGGGTTCCGCAGTGGACATGGGACATCCTTGAGATCTTGAGAAGAACAGTTGAGTCTGTTGTTAGAACCCATCACTTACAATCAATTCATTCTTCGCATAGGCTCAGTCAGCTCGGAGATGTCCTGAGGTCGACGATATGTAACTCTGACAATCGGCGCCGTCTGTGTTGAGATATGGTTTACCAATAATATGAGTGGGCAGAAAATGCTAACCTTGACGCATATACGCCCGTACTCCATCCGACTTTCAAGACGCCAATCAGGGGAAATAAATGGTTGCTCGATGCACTGCCTGCCCAGTGAAAAATACAGCACCCGGTGTAATATACATCTTGTATCAAACACAAATCACCAACCCGTGTATCCTTGTTTCGAGGAGGGAAAAACTCATAAGTGTTCTAGATTTCTTACACGAGTACCTGAAGACTGACGTGGAACAAACATCGCGTGTGCGTTTGTTCAACTTGAAGAAAGAGAGCGAAGGGCGCTGCATTTAGCCGATTGCAAGAGGAAACACATGCTGCATCAAATCCCCCATCCGGGGCGCACTGCGAGGAAGTCTCTTCAATGAACAAAAGGCGAAGAGGAAGAAGTTAACCGGTGGAAAACTGCTATAGAGATCCGGGTCAAGACGACTGCGCCGAAGGATTGCAGAATGAAAGGATAATAGATCCACGAATTCACCGCGAGTTCAACCACACTTCACTCACCTTCGAGCTGATCGATCTGCTCGAGAAGCCGCAGACCTATAAACAACTCGATGGCTTGGCTCTCTGCGCAGCAGACGATAGAGAAAACATATCCCGAATGGACTGAGATCCGTCTTCATGCCGGCCTGTATCCCTACTTGTTCTCCCCACACATGTCGTTAGGAAGTGATCGACCCTCGCAAATGACGTGCCTAGGTGCACTGCCCAAGAGATAGCATGTATAGAGATCGACAGAAGGTACACACTTTACGTTTTTGTGTGTCCTCCGGCCGACCCTGGACTGACAGGCCGTCAGGTGATCAGGATTGAAATCGAGGCTTCGATGGGAGTTGAAATTAGGTCAAGTTTTTCTTGAAAGACGGCATAGATGACCGTCGGTACAAAGATAGAACCTATATGCGTCAATTGTGCTTGTCAACGACTGACGAATAATATTGAAGATTGTTGGTAACACATATTAGCGAATATTAATGTCATAGACGGTTTCTAACCTCGACAAGACGCGTTGTGGTACGGCTTTCCTGAGAATTAGTAACGTGTAAAAATTTACGGCGGAGACGTTCCATAGATCCAGTGTACAAAGAGACTTCGGTGGTCCAAGAAAGGTGATTTGGGGGTAGCTAAGTTCGCTTCGTGTTGTTGTTCTTTCTCGTTTGGAGCACTTCAATATTGTGTCCAAACCATCGGTCAATACCAGAGACTCAAGGTCCGAAAGGTCGCGAGTAGGACGCCCGTTGAAGAGAACATCACTGGACATCAGAGGAATCAGTGGTTCTCTACGCTTAAGCAGAGTTTCGATGCGCTGTGATGTTTCTGCGACGTCGTCTTTGTCCGCGGGGCGAAGGGAGGGGGGGGGGGGTTCTTTGCTAGTCCAGCGAGTCCAGGAGTGATCCATTGCACCATTGGCGAACCACTCGCTCGATAAGAGCCTTGTCGCCAACCTAGATCCATCGCAAACTTCGCTAATTCCGCTGTAGACCGAGCAATAGAGTATTGGAGCACTCTGATATTTTTCTTGCGTGCTGAACGGAGAGGAATGAAGGGTCTTGCGCTCAACAAGAAAATACCCTCGACGGATATCGAGTCCGTCTTTCGCTAGTGCGTTTCGAGAGTCCCAGACGAACGGTGACGCAGTGTATAACCGCGGAAACGATTGAGAGAGCAGACGCAGGTGATTTATCCGGGTACTCTTGCATGCCTAGCGACACTGGCAGGTCAAGGGTTCTTCTTGCTCGTCCTGCACATGGGCCGCTCGAAAGACTCGGGACTTCCGCAGCGGTAAGGCGGTCAGCGGCGCTCTAGGATACCGAGTGATGTAACAGTTCGCCGTAAGCTCGACCTCAGGCTACTGTTGTTACCGGAGTATCGAGCTGCAAGAGTCCCAATTCGAAGAGTCATCCTTGTTCGAAGAGCAATGATTGAGTACGTTCTTCCACGCAGATTTAGGATGACAACGAGAAGACCCAGTCTCCCAGATTGAGACAATAAGCCTTCTGCTGTAGATTGAATTAATGGACGACCACAAGGACACATATACACATGGGGAGGACGAACCATGACATTGTCCATGATGCATGATGCGCTCAAGCGCTGCGCACGTCACGAAGCAGCTTGCACAGGTTCGAACGAAGTACAGCTCGTCCACGAAAGGCAGAAACGCTGGACAATCTTTGTATGCCGGCAGCAGATGCACATCTGATATGGTAAAAATACTCCTCTGAGTCGTTGAAAAATAAGTGAGTGGGACTGCAAATTGTCGTCAAAGTCCGATCTTTTGTTGGAAGAACGGGTTATCGTACCGATCGCGAAACGATATCAACTATCATGTCCTTCAGGTGAAGTGCGTACTGACCTCAATCCTTTGTTTCGCATCGGATATCGGAGTTCACTACACCGCAGAGGGTGAGTTAAGGAGACACCAGAATTATCCGTTAATTATATTGAAGGGCGTGACCAGCCGTTGTGCAGTATGATACAGATTGAATGCTTTGAAGCAGGAAAATGATAATAAATCTCTACAGCAGAAGATGAAGAAGAGGTATGCAAGAAAAGCATTGAAAGACGACGGAACGAGCGGAGGGTGCAAGCGAATGCGATACTAACGACGACGAAGATGTAAGTTATTCCACCTCCAAATTCTATAACGAGTTTGAATGCGATGCGATGCGACGAATGAAAATGCGATGCGAAAAGGTGTACGTGAATGCAGGGGACGAAGTGAAGAGATGCGCACATCTATAACAACATTACTATTTTACGATGCTGAAGGATGTCCATGTTCGGAGATCGTCTCCATTGGCAAGTGTGCCGCTCTCGAGCTCCAGGACTCGCGCACCTGATCCTTGGGGGACGTGTTTGCGGCGAATTCAGCGGGTGAACTGGGTACGCTAACAAAATGCTCGTCGGACGACTCCACCGTCGGAGTTCGCGTGACTGGTTCGTCTGCTGTGCCCACAAATCTCTCGATTCCTAGGCCTTCGAACTCCTCCCTGCGAGGCAGCACATTTCCCAGACCTGAGTCGAAAGTGGATGCCCCGCTAGCGGTGGTTGGCGTACGAAGGAAGCTAGAAGGCAGCGGCGATACCGTGGATGCTGTCATGTGAGAGACCTCTGTAGACGCACTCGTTGGTGTCACCTCTGGGTACGATTTGTTAAAGTTAAGATCGAGGGGGATATTCTGGAGCGGTGTGGGGTTTCTAGGACGAGAACCAACGCTCCCAGAACCGCTTTCACGGCTCGAGACAGTCGTTAGCGTCACCTCGGGACGAGAGTCGAACGGCGAATCCTTCTCCTTAGACTCGCTTTCGCCCTTCTCGAGTCCCGACAAGTCGCGCGAGCCGGCAGGATTTCTGGTGCTTGAGCCCAAGCGAGTGCCCAGTCGCCAGCGAAGTCGTTGCCTCCAAGCCTTCTTAAGGCCAAGGTTGACGAGGATGTTGAAGAACATGACGATGACCATTATCGAGAACAGAACCGCAGCAATGATGCCAATCGCAACGCGGGGGATGGCCTTGACTTCGAACTTGGGTACGAACGCAAATAACAAACCCGATCCAATGACACGCGCAACAGCGAGTGTAATGGCCAGTACGTCACCACCACGGGTCTCGTGGGGCTTGAGGAAGACAGTGGCGTTGAGCAACGCTAACTCAAGGATGAGGAGTAGAACGACTTGAGCTAATCCATTAGAATTGGCAGGTCCAATAATCAGGCCACGCATGAAGACTGCGCCGAAGGAGAAGAGGAAGAAGTACCACCGCTGGTGGCGATATTGGATGTATAGGGGTCCGTGGGGGAAGATATATGGCGTGTGCGTGTAAAGAGTCCAAGGCCGGTCGCGGCGAACCATTTGCACGAGTCGGAAGGTAACGTATGCAAGATACGAGCCAATGGAAAGGAAGGTGATGACGGAAAGGAGGACTGAAAGCCAGGAGTCCTTGAGCGTCCATTGGTAAAATGCGAAGACGGTTACGGGAAGGAACGAAATCAAGACCTAAAGGTTGTTCACGGCTTAGTACGAGCATAAAATGACAGCAAAATGTTCCAATACTCACAAGACGCAAAGCCCAGCCTCTTGAAAACCATGGGTAATATTCTTCCATGTCCTCGAGCTTCTGAGAGTAGCTTGTCCTCTTCCGACGCAGAAGCTTCAATGCGACGTATCCAAGTCCAAGAGCAGCTCCGGAAATGAGCGCCGCGAAGAGAACAGTGAAGAAGACTGTCATGAAACCGTTCGCCGTCCCGACGCCCAGGGAGTTCACGTATACGGGCAAACCTGCCTGCAAGATATTTCCGGAATCGGCTGTGACGGTCGCAACGTCTCTCTTCACATATCGGAGAGGTGATGATGGAGAGGATCCTGTGCTTCCCCCCAGGAACAACATGCCTGCGTTGCGGAGTGTTCGCACAGTACCGACTGCCTCAGTTGAAACCGCGGGCAACAGAGCGTTGTACGGGCTAAATCTGCGATTTACCAAGTCGATAGCAGAACCCGAGTTGGCGTCAGCGATGGAACCTCCCGTCTTGTGTCGCATGTTATTGATAGCCTGTTGGATGCTCGATCGTGCTCCGGTAGCGACCAATCCCAATGCCCATGCAAAGTTCGACGCGAAGGAGCGATAAATTACGGGATAATTCAGATTAAGTAATGCGCTGCTCCCAATGACCTGGTATAACGACATCAGATCGACCAAACGGAAGGGTGCGAGCGCCTCAGGGGTTCGGATGGAGTGGATGATCGCGGAAATCAGAGCAAGGAGGGCGACACCGGCAGTTGCCCATACGACTCCTTGCTGATGTGTGGACCAGCCGTTCGATAATGTCGACTGGACGCAGGCCTTGATTTCTCCTGATTCATGGTCTACGAGAGTCAGTTGAGCGAACGCCTCCAAGTCTGGAATTTTGTATGCGATTCCGGGTACGTGACTCGAGACATCCAGATTGGAAGGTAATTGTAGGACCTCCGATCCGTCAAAGTTATATTGGGGGAGGGGACACAGTGCGCCGCCGAACTGGTCGCAGAGATCGATTGAGATGTTGACCGGTTGCATCCCATAGATATTAACAAGGAGATTTGCGGTCGCATTGATATTGGGGTCGACCGAGGAAGCGGAGATATTGAAAAATATGGAGGAGTTTGCGGCGAAATATGTTAAGTCGAATTGTTGGACGAGTAATGCGATGGGCGGTGCGCAATAAGATACGGAGGACGTAACTATGAAGAAAGAACATCAGTTTTCTAATCCCAAGAATCACGGACGTAGGTGAGGATGGGGCATTTGGCACGCGAGGGATCGGCATATGATCAGCATGCCGTTCTAAGCGCGAACGCGCCTATTCTCAGATCAATCCCGACATCGCATTTCGAAAAGGAGCGCGATTTGCCGACTTCGTCGTCGGGTGGCTGTGTAATTTGTGCTCGATGACGATGGGTGTTTGTGCACGCGCGACGTTGCGACAGTGAGCTTGCCACCTAGACATTGAAGCTGGATACGCGTCCGGATCGCGAGTGCTGCGGATGGGTGGACATGGAGCCAAAGGCGCTCTGAGTTATTCCCGTCGGATGCTTCTCACCCATGCCGAGTCCGCACAGGTGCCGGCCACCAAATGAAGATTACTCACAGAGAATTTCATCCCGACAGCTCGCGGAGGGCGTGAAGAGGAGGAGTGAGGTGGCAGCAAGAATGAAGCGTCGCAGCCCGGCGACAGAGGAGACCATATCGTGTCGATGCGTGTAGATGAAGGAGACAGCCAGCTGAAGAGTGAAGTGTCGTAAGAAACGTGAAACAAATAATCCAAGAAAATGTCGGGCAAGCCGACAAAAGTGAAGTCGTCGAGACGAAGGTGGAGGGGAGGGAACAAGAAGTGGGACTCGCCTAGAGCACACAATGCGAGGCCTGGTGCTTTTGAGCGGTGCGTGGCTCTTGAGGAGACAATAGCCGCAGCTCAGACGACAATAAGCTGGCCCGAATTTGGACACAATACGCGTTGGGCACCGTTGCCGCGCGCACGACCTTATACCTCGCGGCTTCAAGGGCTGCTTGTGAATCGGACGTCGTCGTCGCTGTCGTCGATGCTACGGCGCGTTGGGAGATGCGAGCGAGCGGGCACCATGGGCGATGGGGTGAGCTATAAGACGGGTTGGGCCACGAACCGAGGTCCACTCCTCCTTCCCTACCAGCAAAGTTCCCACGCCTCTTTGGGACGCTCGGCGGTGCCATCTTCCTCTCTGCGTGGATGCCGCGTTTATTTCCTGCAACCTCAACGTTCTTTGCACCGCTCGCCGTCGCAAATTGCAATGTTGATCCTCGCTCAAAACGCATGTTAGTGCTTGCAATTTTGTGCAAGAAAAATAAATTTGCTTTGATTTCTCCCCGCATCCATGTGCCTTTCGGCAACGTGCCCATGACGGAAAGGATGATTCATAGTAACTCGCTCCGCCTTCAGGTTACTGACAATTCATATTCTGGCATCATCGGAGCGCGATGCCCCATCCGATGTCAAAGCTAAATTCAAGAACAAGCATACAATGCTACAATGCTTGAAGACTATGGATAGTAGAAGGACCCCCGGCATATCACCCAGATGCCTGATCCTGAGACCGGGTCGTTTGTCCGGAAGAAATTTTGCCTGCGGCGCGATTTTTGTCCGTTTTGGATCACCCCTTGGGTCTTGGACGCCCATTTTGTCCGTTTTCGGGATCAGGCCTCGGGAAAGGCCGAAATTTCCCAAAAATCGCGCACAAATTGCATAAAAATCCTCAGGCCTCCAAAATCGTGCTTGAATGGCTCGCTACCTGCCCGTATGAAAAATTTTGAGGCATTTACCGGCATTTTCAGCCGTGCGATCCATAGTTCCAGCAGGCGGAAAAGCACGAGCGGGGTGCTGCTCGGTACTCAGTCGGAGCTGGGAGATTTTTTACCATACAGCTGGGGCTAATTGCCGGTGATTGAGCCGTGCATTCAACCCTTACAAGGCATGGGTTAGCGGAACAGCCTGGTCCCTGCCGTCAGCCGACCGTCAGTTTGTCCGGATTGGATCTGGCCTCCAAAATTTGCGTCGGCTTGTCCGGACTTTGGATCAGGCATAGGTCCAAACCGGGGTCCATTTTGTCCGTTTAGGATCAGGCATCGGCCAAAATTTTCGAAATTTTGTCCGGATCGGATCAGACAGTTGGGTGATATGCCGGGGGTCCTATAGTAGAGCCCCAGCGACACGCGATTGAGGTGCCGAACGACCCTGAAAGTTTTCAGGAAAATACCTGTCTATTCGAAAATTGAGCTGGTCGAGACCAAGCTCGTCCAACCCATAAAAGCTTCAGATGCGCGACTCGTGTCGGACAGTTCGATTGGAAATATGTCTTCCCCCAGAGCATCTCTTAACATGTCTTCCATAGCCAGGACTAGAGACAAGGCCGTGTTCTGAAAGTTTTGGTGGGAAATGGGTTTGTCCTGCCACTTACTCGACTCTTGGAAGCAAGCATGAGAATGCACTGAGAAACCGGAAACTTCTGCTTATCCCGATGGGTCATGTACTCAGAAATACTCGCTTCGGAGTTGGCATGAGGGTAATTCGATCGAATAGGACGACTCGGAGGAGGGGCGAAGACAGAGGGAAGATTTGGGACGAGGAGGCGACGTCGAGATGAGCCTTCCAGCTACGGACCTCTCGGTGAACTAATAATGAGTCATAGCCTTCAACAAAGATGCGGTCAATCATCTATACTTTGTCAAGCATCGAATGATGTAGCGGCCCACCTCGCTATTTGGAGCTATCCCGTAGATCGACGCTTGTAATCACCAATAGATCAACTATACCTAATGACGAGGATTGTAGTGGACGCCATATCTCGAACACTCGCTAAAGTCGTGCATCGAGGCGAAACACGATGAAACAACATACACCGCCATAGAACATAAGTTTTCCACATGTGTGAGAGGAATTCGCTCCTTCTTTTGTGTAAGTTATCGAAGTCGGACCTTCAGATAAAGCCATGAGAACGAGCGTGTCGAGGCTTTGATGCGCGATCGTGAAAAAATCGGCGGCTAAAGCAGAGGACAATCACGCCGGTAGCATGGTAGGTTTGGGGGAAATTTACCTGACATGACCTCGCAGAAAGTTGATGCGTCCATAAATCGAAGACGAAGTCGAAAATAAATCAGTCAGCGAGATATGCGTTGATACGGCTTGCTTTAGTCTTGAATTAGAGTGATAACCCCGTTGGTGCGAGGATGGATCGACGAGAAGCGTTCTTAAATACAGCCATGGGAGAGGAGTTGGGGAATCTGTAGTCGCATAAGTCGTAGGAATACACTGGGGCTCGCGAATCAGACCTTTCGCTAGATCTCAGAGGGGATTTGAGCCAGAGAGGGCTGGAAAGACTCACGGGAAGCACCAAGAACACGTCGAATAATCGACCAAGACGCTCGCAACTGTCAAATCGTCGAGGCGCGAGCGCGTCGGTATGTTGTCGACGTTATAATTGAGATTGAGTAGACTTGAGGGGCGACGACGGTCAAATGGCCTCGCGATGGGGTCGGACGCAAACCCAGATAGTTTTACGAGAGATGCATCGTCTGCGTATCTCTGCATTCCAAAGCAGAATCCGATTCCGTCTGACGTCCCGCATGGTTTGCGCTTTTTATTCCTCGGGATCAAAGCAGCCCTGGTGTATGGTTGCCTGAAATGTAGGTTAGATGGTGGAAGAGGAAGGTGCTCACGTTCATTTACGTCCGGGGTGCATTCCTCTCGATAGGAGACTTGTGCTCTCCGTTCTTCGTCGCCGCAGAGAGTGAGCACGCGGAACCAAAAGTATGCAAATTTGTGAGAAAGAGGGCAAAGGAAAAGAAAAGAGGTGGAGGAAAGAGTCGAGCGAGATTAGATGAGGATCTAGGGTCAAGGTTAGCAACTACCAGGGCAACGCGCTATTCCCTTCTCAGACTATATCTTCCTCTTTCCTCTTTCTTTTGCTCGACCCCCCGTCTGTCTTTTCTGCGTCTCGTCGTCGTCGCCGCGTCTGTGTCTGCTGGAGGAAGACCTCGCCGGCGCGAGAGGGACTGAGAAGGAGAGAAAACTCTGGAAAAGCCACCAGGCGTCGCTTGAAGGGCCCGGAGCGGCTACCGTGACATACTGCCGACTTGCCAGCGACCGCCACTCTTTCACCTCCCTCCTCCCCCTTTCACCGTCTCTCTCTCTCCTAATCCTCCTATCCACCAGCCAACAAAACAACAACTAGACTTACTTGCATATTTGCGACTCCTGTCTTTCTGCCTTCTGGTCTTTTCGACGGATTCTGGATTCAAGCCATACGCCGGACGTTCGGGAGAAGAGAAAACACAGCCAGACGGACACTCGGTTATTGTCTGTCTCCTCCCGTCCATTGCATTGCATTCTTCTATCGGCCGTGGATTGGAAGCTTCCCGGACGCATCTAACATATAGAGCCTACCTGAACGCTGGCATACGGTTTGCTTCCGTCTGGCCACCAACCCTCGACGACGCGACACGCGTCCAAGTCGAACAACGTCTGTCCTATTGCATTTTCTTTCACATCTACAACTATACCGCGCCCAGTATCTTTATCGCGTCTTTTCAAGACTTGTCGCTGGGACAAGAAGACCGAGCTTACCTTCTCTCGGACTGGCACTCTTCGACTTTTTGCTTCCAAGCGGGTTGGTGTGGGTTTGAGCGTTCGCGTGCGCTAATAGCTGCACCGTCGCTACTCGGTACGTCTCCTCCCCCCTTCACCTGTGTCTGTTTGCCTTTCTGACGTCGGATTACCCCGTCGCTCTTCCTTCGTTTTACGTTCATCACTTCTTATCCCCTTCCCAACATGTTCCTGCTGGATTTGCGCTCCAAAACTTCACCTTGTTCGCTTCCGAATCCGTCCCTGCTCCTCCCCACATAACGGCTTCATCTTTTCACTTTTTTGACGCTTCGGTCACGACACGCCAGACCACTCGCACACCATTTATAACTAGAGCGAACGAACGACCACGACCACGGATTTTAGACTCGAATTATGACGACTACGACCATGACCTACGCCTCTCACTCGCACTTCTCCCCCTCTTCGACGGACCACTCCTCGTACGCGTCGCACCGTGCCAACGCGCCCTCTATGGACCTCGATCTTCTTGCGAGCCTTTCTACTTTTCCCGCCCCACCGTCGCATATTCCTGCGAGCCCGAACCCGAATGCGACCGGTCGTTTCCCACCAAGTTCTTTCGCGAGTGGGTCTGGTACTGGCAGCAGACGCCCCAGCGATAGTTCGATTCGCAGCAAAGAGTCGGGCATTGGAATTGGACGACCTCAAGCGACAGGAGGAACTGGACCAGGACTTCCTCCGTCGGAACCTCTCCCCCCACTTCCGCCTCCATCGTTATCAAATTCCTCGCAACCATCAGGATCGCTGTCGATGTCCTTGCCCACCCGCCCGCCTTCCTCCGCGTCTATCCGCCAATCAGCTCCCCACGGCTCGCATTCGAAGGCTAAATCTAAACCATCACCGCTTGCACTGTCACTGTCTCAGCCGCCATCTGCGCGATCTTCGGCGTACTCAGAAAAATCAGAATTACCATATGCAAAGCGGAGGGCCTCTTCACACTCAGCATCGCCGTCCATCTCCTCCACGCGGTCTTTCGATGCACCTTCCGTAAGTGCCTGCGGATCCACTTCTGGCGGGTCATCGGGGCCCAATTCGAGGCAGAACTCTCTCTATCGCGTCTCCAGCGTTTCGTCGTCTTCGCAACATCACAATATGTCGGGACTTCCTTCCAACGGACAGTTGTATGCAAACCCCCCTCACAGCCCGACGTTCTCCGTACGCAGCGGCATGAGCACAGTGAGCGTTGCAGAGAGCTTAAGAAATCGGCTGGCGGAATTTGGTTCTATCAACCTCCCATCTGGTTCTTCCAATAACGCGTCGCCAGCGACTTCAGCAATGAGCAACGTCCCCAACCTTGCTGGTATCGGTGCTTTTGGGGCTCGCAGGGGTAGTGCTGAGAGTAATATGACTTTCGGTGGTCCCGGCGTGGCGACCAGTCGTTCATCCATGCGGTCGAATACCTCAAGAGGCTCGCGAAACTCTCGCAGCTCATTGGCCAGCTCGACAAGCAAGGGTTCGCAAGGCTCGCGCTCGTCTTCCTCTTTCGGGAACTCAGTAAGCGCCCACATGCGTGAAGATCACTTTACGGAAGAGTCAGAAGCAGACGGTGACTACGACGAGTTCGGTGTCGAGATGAAGGGAAAGAGCAGAAGAAGTGAGTCGAATGAGGCAGACGGAGAACTCGAAAGGGAGATGGAGGCGCTGGAGGAGAGTCTGCTCAGGGCACCGATGCTTTCCGGTTTGGCCTCTCTTTCTCCGTCGCCAAGTCCGTCGCCGATCCCGCCTCCACCTCCGTTAAGCTTGCGAATACCGAAATCGAAGGACAATAACAAGCAGCTTTCGAGGACTTTGGAAAGCGGTGATGATGAGTCAAGGACACCAACACTCACAAGTTCGACCTCAAGCGGGACGTTGAATTCGGCTAACGCGGATGGTGAGGTGCGTACGCCTTTAGATGGTGCGCCACTCGGTACATCTGCCAGATTGGAGAGGGGAATTCGAAAGGACAGAAGAGCAAAAGTCGGGCTGGGATTAGGACTGAACGACACGAAAGAGAAACCGTTGCCTTCGGTGCCGCCTCTGGAATCTGATTTGGGGAGTGTTGTCACCGAGCTGGAGGTGGAGAGGCCGAAGTTCGAGATGGCAATCTGTGAGCCAAGTCCCGTTCGCGCGGAGTACCACATCCAGGATAAGAAGATGATGACTCCTGCTGTACCTCGTTCTACTATACCAAACGAGAAGGCGAACATCCAGAAGGAAGAGAGCGAAGACGGAAGCGACGACTTTGACTTCCCTATGCCACCCTCGTCAGTGCCGCCTGCTCCGATGAAAACGCCCGCCAGACCAACAATGACGAAGCGATCCGCACCGAGAGAAAGGTCGAACACTGCGACGTCCAGCATTTCCACGAAGTCCACCGCGTCTGCATCTAGTTCGAAGCTCGAGCGGACAACGGAGGAAAGGCCGTCAAGATCTTCCAGGCGTGAAGTGAAGGGTGGTGCATCGAGTCCAGAATTGGGCGAGATGATCCTTCGTACATCCCTTAGCACTCCTCGAGCGAAGTCAAAGTCGAAATCTCGTTCAAGGGCGACATCTCGTGTGCGGTCAAGAAAGAGCGATGTCATGAGTGAGGAAAGCCTTCTCTTTGGACCGGAACCGCTCCTCAACGAAGGCTCGGGCTCGGGCTCTTCATCACGCGGACACGGCGAAGAAAGATTCGCCAGAGGTAGAGCAGAATGGGATAGTGAAGAAGAGGATGAAGAAATTGACTCTGACATTGATATTCATACGCCTCTTCCGTGAGCTTTGCCTTATTTCTTCTTAAATACTTCGAAGCCTGACATTTCTATTCTCACAGCCATATCTTGCTACGCGAAGGCGTGCTCTCTCCTCACTCCAGAGTTCTCGCTTCCTCGATGTCCGCGTTGGACAGTAGACCCGCAAGTGTTTTGACTATGGCTACCGTTGCGAGTGATGGTATGTTGCATTGAATATTATGATCCGTATTCTATAATAGTCATTTATTTCGTCATAGTCTCCCGATTATCCGTGACAACCAAGTCTGGTCTCGTATTGATGCGCGACACGGAAGTCCGTCGAGTGAGGCACAGGGATGGGAAAACTCTTCGAGAAGGGCTTGGTTTAACGACAGGTCTGGGATGGAGCGATAGTGAGGACGACGAAGTCGACGTTCGAACATGGGCGAGTAGTCCGGGCGTGAGTAGACAGGCGTCAATGGCCAGCATGAGCAGTTTCAAGAGTGGGAGGAGCGGTATGGGCATGCAGAGGAGGGTGGGGATGACCCGGAGTGCGAGTGCGAGTGCACACTCAGTGGAGTTGTCGAGCCCTCCTTTGCCTCCGATGACACCGCATACGGCACCCCCATCTTCATTCAACCTCAACAAACGTCCAAAGACGCCCGTCTCAATAAAACCTCCTGTCGGACGTTCTGTCAGTGCAGGACAGCTCGGAAGGGTATCGAGTATTGCCAGCTCAGTTGCATCGTCGACGTATTCTGGGAGAGAAAGAGATTCACTCTTTAGCTCTGCAAGCGGGAGCTCGGGGGAAAGCTACGGCTCTCGTATCACTATGAGCACATCTAGTGGGCGAAAGGGGTCATATGCGTCGTCACCAAAATCACTTCTATCTCAATCAACCAGCGCAATGTCGAGCTCGACCTGCGTACGCACACCTCTTTCATTACCACGCAAGCAACACACTATTCCTAAGAGCGCTCCAAGACCCGGCCTCTCCCAGTCTCTGTCGCATGGCTCTCGATCTCAGTCACTACTCCGCACACCCTCCTCTCATTCTCAGACCTCGTCACCTTTACCCGAGTCGCAAAAGACTCTTCCTCGAATGGCTTCGTCAAGCGCGCTAAGTGCCTTGGGAAGCAAGTCCAAGGTACCGTCGCGCTCGGTGGGCTTTGGTCGTGTGGCGCGAGAGCAGGCCGTCCGCGGAACTGTTGGTCGCGCTGTTAGCACTGGGCAAGTGAAGAAGTGAACTGTCGAGTTCAAGCTTCAATGCCCTGGAAACGCGTCTGTTTCATATTATTCTTAGGTTATTCGGTTTGTTGTCAAACATCTTCATGACTTTCCCATTCTACGCATCATACTTTCCTCTTCTGTTTATCTACTGGATATTTAATTGCCACAAAAGCTTCTTCGGGACGGATGGAATCAGCATAGGAACTGGAACTGGAACTCGATTATCTCTTCGGATTCGTATCATTTATAAGTGCATCCTTGTCTATACCTCACATGTCCACCATCCATCTTTTTCTTCTTTGTACACCCGCTGACGACGGGAAATTCGTTCGTTCGTTCGTTGGCCTTCTGTTGTTACATCTTTCAGATTACATTTGTCCTTCTAAATCTGTGCTACTACTATATCGTAAACAGTATCCGTATGAGTAGTTGCTTCACTGTCATTACTACTGCTACTATAAAGAAATGTTGACTTTATTCATGTATTTGTTTCAGTCTTCATCTCTGCAGTGAAGTGAGACGGCGAAGTAATTTGCTGGAATGTCATTTTGGCTCTTTGGGCCCTTGAATTGGTGACTAGCTGCCCCTGGTCCGACATGCAAATTTGCAACGAGCGCTACGGAGGGATTCGCAATCATGAAACTTTTATTGAAAGATGCGACGCTAACGGGCCAAGCAAATGTTCGGTGATTGCGGATTGTTAGCAACGCTGTAAGAGAAACACGCTAAAGCGCAAATGCGAAGATGCATGTTCCACCATTGTAAAGATTGCTTGAAACGCTCTCAATCTCTTCTGTTGCTAAGACGGCGTGTTCTCAGCTCTCATTTTTGAAAAAAAAAGGAATTAGATACATTTCAAACATCGAATACCTGAAATGCGAGACGTACCGATGTCATATCCTTGCTTATTGAAAGCAGCTTTGGCTCAGGCGCCTAGAACTTTTCCATCCTGAAGTTTCCTTCGAGTCCCTCGCATCGCCAAGCCCCGAGTTTAGCGCGAGCGAATACGCTAATGGTGTCTGCGACTTCAAGGAAAGTATGACCGGCGTTGAATAGCGATCCACCGAGCTGCACGAGTTTTTTCTATTCTGAGGAACCGGTATCGCATGTGAAACCCATATCAGTGGACTCCCATCCTTGCGGGACTTGATGCATTCCAGTCCTAAGCTTTCGTGTATTTGTGGGCGAATTTCCAGTTGCAAAGCCGAGAAATCGTAACCGTGAATCTGTTGATTGAGTGCTGTGAATCCATTGGACTTGGCTAGAGCCACATGTGTCGTACTGTTTGCATGATTTTCGTGCGGCGACTTGAGTTGCCCTTGTTCACTTCTCCAGACGGGATGGTCGAGCAAGAAAGTCTCGATATGTTGCAGACTGATCAGGCACTGGAGGGGTATCGAACAACATCACAAACAAAGCTCGAGTTCGCAACGATCCTCTCCTTGTCTCTACGATTGGATTCGTCCAATCTAGCGTACATTGTCAACTCTGAGTTTCTGAGACAAGAGAGAATCTGAGAGATATGAGGTGCTTACGATAATTCATCGATATATTATCATTCATCGCTCGTCTCAAACATCCAGACAAGGGTTAGAGTAGACGAGCTGTTCTGCGTGTCGAAAGCCCTATCTTCGGCTTCTGATAGCGTTAATGCAACGACGTCGTAATCATCCGTCTCGAGGAAACTGGTCAGTCTTCCAGGCGTTCGTCGAATTCGAGTCCAAGTCGGATTTCACCAATTTTCAGTGATAAAAAACATCCGCTCGTCACGTGACGAAAAAAACGCCCTCGTCAAATGTTGGTCCGTTCTCCCTGTTCAAGTTCTCCCGGGCCCTCGTCTTCTTCAAGCTTCAAGTTCTTGCGCCCATCTCAGCCTCAACGTCTTCAAACTACATGCACCTGAGACTTTGACTTATAATCCTTCGACGCGCTCATCTCATTGGTGAATGCGAAATATCCGTTGCGCTTCGCGATTCTCTCGCCCCGACAAAGAAACGTCCCCGTTCCTCATAAATTAATCATAATATGGCAAGAAAACTGACAACGAGAGAAACCATGAAGGTAGACATTCCTTGTGTTTCCCCCGCAATGTTCTGATATATATACTAAACTACTAAGGTTTTGAGGTCTGCTCGACACAAAACTTCAAGCCTGCACGACCTGGTCACCAATGTTTCATCTTTACCCGAATGATCCCTCGAGATTGCTTTCGAAATCTTCCTTTTTCACCTTCAGAAGCCAATCAAGCAGGATCCATCTCTCGAAGAATCCAAAAAAACTTTTGAAAATGCATTTGCGTCTATCGCTGGGGTAACAAAGTTGGGCCAAAGTTTCTTCTTGCAGCATAGACGTGATCTTCAAAACGTTTGGCCCGATGTTATCAAGTGGGGAAGGGAAATTTTTGATCAAGGTCATCATTATACCGTTCCAGGTCGCCAGTATGTCGGAGATGCTCTTTATCCCAACCTTTTCTCCGTCGCTGGCCGGAGTTTCGACCTCGTGGCGTTCGTCGATCCGAATTTATTGAAGGACAACGCAACTCTGGATCTCGCCGTCGAATTATGGAAGGGCACCATTGTTAATACATCTGGATCAAGAAAGGAGACGGGATACTCAACTAAACCTCTTCACGCTTGCTTGGACCCAACAAGATTCCTCGATTCGAAGCACGTCGTAGATCGCTTGTTCGAGAGTTTCGGCAGCGATGCAGATTCAATCTTGAAGATGGCGGTTGGTCGATTCTCTGTTCTTTCCAGGTCATTGTCCGAGACTTGTTCTGCAACCACTCACCTCATCGTTTTACTGCGGACATTGTCCGAATTCAATCAATCGTTCTTACTGGAGAACTTTTTGCAGTCCAAGGCGATTTCGGTCGTCATTGATGCTCTGGGCTCATTGATGGGTTGTCGTGAGCACACACCAGAGCTGGATCTTCCCGTGGAAGTCTCTTTTGGCTTTTTGGCCCGAATGATTCCATCGAGTATGGACAGCGTGCAAGAAGCAGTTGACGCTGATATCCTGGGAGCTCTATTTGCATTGGCTGCCGGACGCGAAAGAAAGTGTAAGGATCAAGCAAGAATTCTTCTTAACCAGCTCCAAGCGGGACTTGTATTCCGAAGCATCACACTTTCCATGATTGTGTCGATGGACAACCTTTTGACCTCCAACATAAATTTTGAACTCCCGGAAGTACTGAGGGTGACCTCTCCCGGCTTTCAAATGGAGTGGAAAAGATTTGAAGCGTTGTTGATCGAGCAAGCTTTCATTTTCGAGTTTTTCGAGCATGGCTATGCTCCAGAACGTGGATGTTGTGCGTCTGTGAGTTTATGATTGTCATATCGCTCCTTATTTTTCATTGATAAAAAACAAGTGCGGCAAGGTGGCGGAAAGGAAATGTTTTCTTAAGTGCGCAGGTTGTCAGTCAATCCTTTACTGCGCGAAATCATGTCAGAAGCTTGATTGGTCTCGCCATCGATTGACCTGCAAGAAGGTTGATAATGAATCGAGTACGTACACTCGTAGATCCTATAATAAAGGGCTTATTCAATGACATCCCTCGCCACTCAGGAGAATATCTGAGAGAAAATGGGATAAAGATTTCGAGGCGACTGGTCACGCTACAGCTAAATCGCTATTGGTCTAGCATTGTTTCTCTTGCGCAGAAGCATCGAATTCCTCCTAATCGTCTGGGAGTGCAAGTCTTCCACGATGTTGCTCCATTCAGGATCAAAGTCTTTGACTGTCAGAATGTGGGCAAGAAGATTTATGACTTCGATCTTAGACCTATCGAACCTTTGATAGCCAACGAAGTTATCAAGGAGCGAACCAAAGGAAGACCTTGCCTCATGTTGGTCATCAACCATTTTGGAGGGGTTAACGTCTCGTACATCGTCTATCTGGAAGAACATCTTGATCCTTTTGCCAAGAAGGCAAGTCAGAGCCAATGCGGAGCTCTCGTGGATGAGGACGGCGTTCTTCTTTTTCCAGGAGCCGGTGACATTGTAGGGCTATTCATAAATAAGGCTCATCAATATTCGGACTATAATTGGCGAAAATTCTGGGGCGAAAAGCCATTTGTATATCTGGTTGCAGAGGCCAAGAGGGATGTTCCTTTCAAAAACTTGGTTTAATTCCTCTCCTTGTATTTGTTTCACAGTTATTATGCGCTGGTAGAAAGTACACTCCGAATGTCCTGCAACATTTATTCAGCGCTTTGTAATCTGTTTCGTCTGGGAAAGAAAATATTTGCGATGATACGACTGTTCCTCGCGAAATTTCAACATAGAATCAAACTCTCGCGTAGCAGTCTAAGGCTCGGGTTCGTAGAACTGCTCCAGCTTCAAATTCCCTTCCAGCCCCTCGCATCGCCAAGCCCCGAACTGAGCGCAAGCGAATACGCCAATGGGGTCTCCGACTTCAAGGCAAGAAAATAGCTCGTGATCGGCGTTGAATAGTGGTCCATCGAGGTGAGCCGGTTTCTTTTGAGGAACCGGTATATTATGTGAAACCCATCTCAACGGACTCCCATCCTCGCGAGATTTGATACGACCCAATCCTGAGCTTTCGTGGCTCTGGGGGTGAGCTTCTGACTTCAATGCTTGAATCGAAGCAGCGTTCGTGAGTATCGCTAACTCAAACCAACTCCAACTCCCGTGGTTAGGCATCGAAACCCAACCTTGGTGCTCGCAATAAGTGAACAATTGTAAGGTCGCGAGGGTATTGATTAAACGCAGTGAATCCAATGGCCTCGTCTCGAACCACAGACGTCGTACTACTTGTTGATTGTACGCATGTGCGGTGATTCGAGTTGCCGTGTTCACTTCTTCCATCGGGACAGTCAAGTGAGAGAGTCTCGACATGTCACGAACAATTTCAATTGGGAGTGCTGGACGAGTAGGAGTGCCGTGCATAAGGTGATGGGTAAGGGTTCTGTACCACGCATACCGCTCAGCCTCGCCGACATCTCCTTGCTGTTCGCGATTGGACTCTTCCAATCTAGCTCTGTATAAGAACTCTACAACTAGCAAAGTCGTTGAATACTTACGACGGTGATCCATCGTCCATCTTAGGTGTCGGAAAAGCTTCAGTGTGCTGGCACGCTGGAGTGACTCGGAAGAAGGCAGTGGATGACGGGCAGCGATGACTCGTGCAGGTCTCGGTCATGGGACCACTGGCAATAGGCTATATCAGGGTTCAGGAGAGATCTTGTCGATCATCGATCATCATTGATATTCGCGGTGGGTAGGTAGCCTAAGGTAGGTACTAGGTAGGTAGTTTATTGGCCCAACGGTCCCTAAAAAGAAACAGCGGCTTGTCGTAGTAGCGGTGTAATCGTTGGGGACTGCATTGCGTGTGCACGTCTGCCAGTATTTCTGCGAACTTGACGAAGGTAGAGCAAGGCATTCGACACGTAGCACTAGTACTCACAGTCTCGATACCTTCAGACCAGCCGCTGCCCCGTCGTCCATCGCTCCCCTCGACCTTAAATTGAAAATACCCGTGGTTCCAAATGAAGTTTGAATCCAGCGTTGCGGTAAATATTAATGGTTTTGAAGTAGCTTGAGTTGACCTGGAGAACGAGAGGGAAACTGGTGGTGGAACGGCAGCTGAGTGCAGTGCGCGTCAGATCCGGAGGTAGGCCGTGCTATGACCGCGCAACCTCGTGTGTTGTGAAAACGGCTTCGACTCAAACCACCACCACCCGAAGGTTTTCGTCCTTGCGTGTTCGACCGACCGACATTTCTCGAGCCTGAACCGATGATCTTTTGAGGTACATGTCCTTCAATGTGGAGAGGTTTTGGTGTTCGACTCGAAATTCGAGTCACGGTATCAGGCTGCTTTCCCTCCAGCTGGACTGGATTCGGGTAAGTGCACAATTTTCTCCTGAACGACTGGTATCATTGATGCAATTCCCGCTTACATATAGCATTTAAATCTAAATTTACAGGATTTTGTGGATTTTGTATTCAAAGTTGCAAGAATGCGACATCATGATGATTCTGTACAAATTCGCTATCTTGGATGACTCGGAGCGGGATCTGGACACGTTAAGTACAATTTGTTCGCCTTCTTCCTCTATGTATGCTTTCTTCAAGGCAAGAATTGTTTGTTCCACTGTCTCCAACGCCGGTTCGGTTCAAACGGTTTCCGGGCAATGACCTGAAGTGCGAGTTCATTGTGGTTGGGTCATTTGGACGGCTTGCCAGAAGCTCAGTGCTTTTGCACGAAAGGTTTTGAACGGCGGAGTCCGACAATACCAAGTGGAAAGATCAAAAACTCGATAGCTATCCTTTTGAACCATGTGGATGGTACATGCGATCGTATCCCAGCAATACTCGGAAAGACGACAGGATAGTACGTCCGAGTCGGACGGGATGAAGGTGGGCAGTTCTTTTTTCTTCTTTTTTTGCCCGAACCGCATTGATAGTCACCACTACACAACGCAAGGACGGACACCTTTCTCTGCAAGAACTCGGACTTGCATACGCTATTATATGTGATTGATTTGGCTTTCCGAACGTGAGTCCGGGTGTTCAAATTTCCATTTGACTTTGAGTAATCTTTTCAGCACCTTCTAACGGATATTAGCGACAACCCGGAATTTGCTTTTCTTGGAACAGTGACGCATTGAGGATCCTATGTCTCAGATAAACTTTAACGTGAGTGTTCGTGATCGTCGATCCTTTTCGATCGTTCTAATAATATCGTATCGTTTCCTGGATATTTCGTTTTACGGCATCGTCCAGCCGGAGACCATTTCACATCTATAGACGCCAGCGGGCGCTTGTGATGTGCAGAACGCAACAAGGAGTCCGAAAAAGGATGTGCAAGGTGAGGACCCTGACATTGTATTGCGTCTCGCCTCGTGTGTGATGTGCGAAAGTGATCCTTCCTTTTTCGCCAACGTCGTAACACGAGGTTGCGATCTCAGAGTAGTCTGCCTTTCGAGGACGTTCACCACCTGAATGACAGTCCCCAGCGTACAGACCTATAAATCAAGCCATGTTCGCCCTAATGCACCCCATCGTCTCTTCATCTTCGCCCCCATCTCCCCCCGTCGTTCCCCCCGCCGTCCGCGATGAACTGGAACTCGAATATGCTCTCAAACGTCACTCAGCCTCTGCCTGCTACACCATCTGGTATGTCCTTTGCATCTCTCTTTCTCTCGCGCATCTCTTTGCTCATAAGCACAAAGGAAATGGCGTCCACGTCCATCGGATGAATGCTGCACAAGCACTGTTCAACTACAAGCACACTCCTGCTCACCGTGGCATGAGCCCGATCTACTATGCGCCCTCGACGCCCGCCCCGTATCCTGCTCCTTTGTCCCCTGCGCTCTCCATCTCTCCGTCCCCTACCTCCCCTTCCCCGTCCCCCCTTGCATCTCAGCCTCCCGTAACCGCCGATGCACCAGTCATGGACGTTCCAGGTCCCATGCCAAAAGCCCGTAATGCATTCATCATCTTCCGTTCGCACTTCATCTCCTCTGGGCAAGCCAAGGGCGTACGTCTTCAGAATGATATCTCGCGCCTTGCTGCAGATACCTGGAACGCCATGAACGCCGAAGAGAAAGAGGAATGGAAAGAGAAGGCAGCTGAAGAGAAGAAGGAGCGCAACGATCGTGCTAAGGCGATCGAGATGGGATATGGCGCGTCCCACTTCGTGAACATGTCTGCTCGTCCCGCGGTCACCTCGAAGAAAGCACAGCGGAAGAAAGACAAAGCCAAAGCTGCAGCAATCGCGTCGGCTCTCAAGAAGGACAACGACAGCGCGAGGAAGGCCGAGAAGCGCAAGGCCGACTCAAAAATTCCGTCTTCGCCTTCTCCCCTCCCTGTCCCTGCTCAATCTTCTATCCATCTGCCTCAGCTTGTCAATGGCCCGCTGGTCAGGCCTGAATCTGTAAGTGACCCTCACTGTATGCGTGATATCTATGCTCATCCACATTGTAGAGCAAGCCCGCGATCGTACCCCCATCCTCACGAACCAACGCCCTTTCGCCTTTCATCGCCGACCCCTACACCAATCAATCACACACCTACGACTCTCCCCTCGACTCTGAGCAACGCACCATCTCGCCATCCCCCGTGGATTTCCATCGGGTTGCAGGCACGATCCAAGTGGTCGAACCCAGCACGCGTACTTTCCTCGCTCCATCCCTACCGTCCCTCGGAGAGTTCCAGGAGTCGATCGAGAACCCATGGCTCGGGAACCGCAACATGTTTGTTGGTGCTCAGCGCGTCCCAGTCCAGACCCCAGTCCGCGATATCTCGCTCTCGCGAGTTTTGAGGGAGTCGGCGCTCGCGAAGAGACAAGCGCAATTCGTATGGCCCCAGCAAGTTGCCCAGCAGCAGGGTGAGATGTCGATGTCGTGTATCAATCCCCAGATGCTTGGCACGAACAATGCGATGTCGTCGTCTCAAGCAATCAACCCGTCCACTCCAGCATCATTCTTCATGGCACAGAGCCCATCATCGTCGGCGTCTTCTTCGACTACCCCTCTCGCCACCCCTTTCGAGACTTTGTCGTCCCCAGTGAGCGGGATGAGCCAGTCCGACTTCCCATCTCCCTCTACACCTCAATATGGCTCGCCATCCCCAGCGTCGCACTTATACACGTTCTCGCGCACCCCTTCCCCCTTCGCTATGCCCAACCTGCCTGCCCCTGATACCTACCTCTACACTGGATTCGAGGCCAACTCGGGCGCAGTACCGCTGTCAAAGACGTCGATTGCGAACAAACAGCACCAGACATTCAGCACGCATACACCTCAACCCCAGGTGGCGATCAACTCCCCTCAGACGGATATCAACAGCGAGTGGGCAAACTTTGGCACCGACAATGTCGGTGATTGGCAATGGCTAGCTGCACAGATGTCTCTACCTGGCGTCGGTGCCGGTGGTCTTCTTCCGGATGCCAACATAAACTCGATGGGGGAGCAGGCATTCTCCAACACAAACATGATGGGTGCGCAAGCTCTATAAATGTCTTTCAAGCTGTTTTCTGGCCACCCCACGAACGACCTTTCATGATCGACGACGCCTTTCCATATATTCAAAATGAACCGGTTTACTGTCTACCTCTCTGGTTTCTTCGCATGCGCATGTTCCTTCAAAGATTTTTCCCCTCTATACGATCGAAACGTATATTATACAGCCTGTTGTCTGTTTGGAATAGCTTCTTTTTCTCCTCGTCTCTAGCTCCTCATAATATGTTGTATCATACTACGGAAAGCAACTGTATTTATACAAAGCATTTTACCGCAACTTTTGGGGGATTGAGGGGGAAAAGACGCGACTTGAACGCGTAAAGTCGACGCGTCTCTGACGAGCGAATCATGTGGCCGCGGGCTTGAGATTCGCACGGCCACGGTGACTGCTGTGGACGAACGCACTTGCTTGCACTTGCTACCTTCCAGTGGCTTCATAACTTATTCACATTCTCCTCTACAGGAATACTCGGATATATATCTATTCAACATCGTACGCACTGCTTTCACTCTAGTCTCGTCGAGGAACGCGTCGTTTGAACCCGATCTCATCCTCAAATTAAGAAGGAACTGTCGTAGTCTGGTCATCCAAACATACTGGCCGGCCGTGCAACTGTCACTCTCCGAAGTCCTAAGGCATCCCCGCCCTATCTGCCCTTAAAGGACTGTCGAAGGGAAGGAATTAAATTTGCATCATTGTATGCGTTGACACGGGAAGAATGGCATTTGGATCGCCCTCCCCAGGCCCAGAATGGACTGCATTACCGGGTGCGCACCTCCACCTCTCGTTCTCTTGATTATCGTATTAACAGCAAATCTTCGCTCAAACTCAGAGCCTGTGGACTCCTCAGGCCCTTCGTCTGAGGTTGACGAGGGAGAACAACTCGGCGAGGAGCAGATTGACTTCACGCCGCCAACTACTCAGCAGCGACAACAACGAAGGTCGCCTGCAAAGAAGGCAACCTCGTCTTTGAATAATGTAGCATCAACTTCCGGGCCATCGAAATCTACGAACTCGAGTACATTAGCTAAACGAAAGCCGCCTCAGCTTCTGAAACGAACAAGCAATCCACCCGGTCGGCCAATAACGTCAGAGGTAAGCAGGACTCTCTGCGAACGGAGACGCGTTGTGACTCATTTATCCCGAATACTTTACACCCAATAGACGGGCAACGCTTCTTCAGCAAACGCAGGGAAAGTAGACACCGCAGTACCGTCAGCGTCACAAGCCCGACCCCGGCCATCGAGTACTATCAAATCCGCGTCGAAATCTATTTCTGCTGTCGCAGGGCCTTCCCGAATACAAAGTCAGAAGAAGGTAGACGATGCCTCCGAAGTCATATGCATCTCGTCTTCGGACGAATCTTCGGCAAGCAAAAAAGTATGTCACCCTTATATTAAGTTTGAGGTCTTTCTTTCCTTAACTCTACCCGCCCAGAAAGCACCTTTGACTGCAAGCTCCGGGCCAACCCCTCGTGATAAAGGGACATCTCTTGCAAAAACTAAGGTCGCATCTCGATGTCTAGTTCTCTCAAGCACGATGCTGACCGATTATTAACTAGGAACGACCGAAGTCGCCTCAACGAATCCAAGTAGGTCATCTTCAAAATCAAGGATGAATTATTCTTATCTGTTGTTAGACTGCTCGGAAAAGCACAGGGGGAGTAATGCCACGGAAGAAGGTCAGTGCAGTCTCTATTACTGGAAGAAATAAATAAATTTGGCTGATGGATTCAAAAGAATTTGTTCTCAAAGCCGGCCGCCACTGAGTCAGACTCGCGCTCAAGTCCAGACTTTCCTACGGGTCTACAGCTATCCCAGCAAGTCAGAGAAGAGCAAGCGAGTGTCTCTACGAGCAAGGGGAAAGGTAAGGCACCTATGTTTGGAAGCGGGAAACCCCCGAAGTCTGGGAAGGCGCGGCCTACACCGCAGTCAGACTCCAACAGTAAGCAAACGTCCATGCCAATGATCGAACGATTGGCTAATAATTTTTGAAGATCGCCGTCACACAATCTCGAGTGGCGCTGTCATCGACCTTTGTGCTGAACTGGACGAGGTGGCTCCCAGTCAAAATCGTCGTGCATCCTTGCAAGGCCCCGGCAGTAAAGATATTCCTTTCGTGGTTGACGACAGTGGTGGAGAATCTCCGCCAAACACGCGGCCGGTGTCAAGCGCAATAAAGAAGAAGAAAAAAATACCTACACTTTTACCACGAACACTCGACAAAGCTTTGATACCAATAGAAATGGCTCGTGCCATATCTGGTTCATCCACGCAAAAGACGCCGAACATCGCTCAAAGGAAACGGAGCGAGACGATTAATTTGCTGTCTTCCGACGAAGAGGAACGTTCTTCAAATAGAGACAGAAGCAATAAACCTACGCAATCGAGCAAGCCTGGAGACCAAGATGGCACATCTCGAAATCCTGCACCTATCACCGCCCCCGAACCAACAAAAAATGGTGCGTCGTGGTGATTCTTATTTTTTTTTCAAACACTTGCGTATTATCTACTCTTACTTCAGCTGCGTTCAATGCTCCAGGGGATTATGACTTACCTATGGACGAGGATAACCTGATGGACTTCGACGACCCGCTTTCGGCTCCAGAACCAATTATTGAGGTGGAACAAGAACCTCTACCCGCCCCATCAACACCGACTCCTGCGACATCTTCGCTACCGCCCACCTCTCCTGCAACAAGCGATATACCTTCACAATCTACAGAAACATCTATTATTAAACAGACCGATGGTAAAGTCGTAATCGAAATAAATTTAGCGTGCACTCAACTTCTTTATCCCTTGATCATTTAGCAATGCCTTCAATGGACATTGAACCGGCTCGACAAGTTGAGCAACCTATGGTTCAAATCCAGAGCTCTACCCCGACCAAACCTCCCAGTGGCAAGTAGATGCTAAAGAAACTGCTGCTTGTTTACTAATCCCCGCTTCTTCGCTTCTATAGCCCAACCGGTAATCCGTGATTTCGCTCCTACATCTTCCTATAGTCTGGCGACAAACGCTGCGACTGATGATTCACGGTCATCTGTAGACGGAGATGCCGCAGAGGTTGACGCACTTCTTGAATCCGGGTCTATGGTTGATTCTCATAGGTCCACACCCATGCCAGATTTCATTCCAGAACCCACAGAAGGCTAGTTGAATTCAATACTGGCTTCAAACCCTGACCTTACTATCTTCATACACAGAACGACGCCCTACTGCACCTACTTTGGCTTCTGAGCTGGATAACTTAAGCCTCCAAAAATCCGCGCCAGATGCCTCGACGAGTTCTCTGCCTACTGCGACTCCTTCATTGCGACCTGCCACGCCCGACGAGTCCGCCATCCCTTTGCTAGATCTGCCTAAAACGCCAAAATCTTCGATCTCCAACGAATTGCCCTCCATGAGAAGGGATGTGACACCGTTAAAATTTTCACAGACGAAAACAGGTGAAGGCGTACGCAGCTCTGTCGCTCCTGCCGCACCTCCACCAAGTTTGTCGACCTCGGTACCGGCGCAACCGCCTGAACAAAGACGAAAGCCACCACGTCCCTTTGATTTCTTCAAGGACGCGATTAAAGATGTCACCTCCGATGCCCAACCACCAAGCTCGGACAACGGAGGAAGTCGACCTTTCAAGACGTCGAACACCACCCCGTCTATCCCGAAAACGTCAACCGCGGTGCAAACTGTGAACGTAAAAACAAGTGCTTCGTCTGACACTAAGAGTGCGAACAACCCAATATCGACTCCCTTGAAGAACTTACCGGTACTTGGTACGGACAAGACGCCCGCTTCGTCTTTGAGTAGGACACCATCTTCAAGTGCAACATTCCAAGAGAGCTTACGTAGGTTGGAGGATCTGATTCCTACACCGCAACCCCCGCGTGACATTCGAAAGACGGGTTCCGTGAAAGAGTTCTCTCGGACAAGCGGTAGGTCTCGTTTTGTGACCTATGTCAAGCTTCTTACATATCTGGAACAGATGTATCGAGAACACCGTCAGCTGAAATTTCTCCTTCAAAAGCAGCGCTGTCAAGAAATGAGGCGATGTTGTTGAGACAGAAAATCAAGAAGAACGTAGCTTTAAGACGAGGTGCGTGCGTACGACTCATCGCGTGGATGAATTTGACAAGCTTTGAATTCGGGGGCTCACTCCAGCTCCTACCCTGGATGCTATACGAAGCACTCATGCAGAATCCAAATTGCGCCAATCAACAAACTCTTCAGAAGGGCGTCAGGAAAGCCCATCTGGGAGCAGCAAGCCATCTACTCCGAATGTTGATAGGGTGTCGTCAATGACAGCGTTTATCGTCGAAAATAAGCTGTCGGATGATCTACAGGTACGCAGCTAATCGACCACGACTATCTATTCCCGAAAGACTAATGATTGCGTTGTAGACGCTCGATATCGTAAAGGAAAAAGACATGCCCAGCGCGAAACGGATGAGTTCTGTAATCAGTCAAGCTGCCGGCACTGAGTCGCCAAGCCTCAAGCGTACTCGTTCGATGTCGACCTTGGACTCGGACACAAATTCCGACGATCCTCTTTTGGAGCGCAACTATGACATAAGGATGCAACGAGCGTCAAAACGACCTCGATTGACGTCGACTAAGATAGATGAAGTCAAACGAGAGACAAGACTGGCTATCAAGAGCACGTCCTTCAAGCCTCCCGTGCAAATGCAGAAGAAAACCCCCTCGATGACTTCTATACGCAGTTCGCCGAGCACTTCTCAGAGCGAAGACGATCGTGTTTTTGCGCCAGCCTCGCCGGCAACGTCGACAGATGACGATCCCATGGACTTGCTTTCTGGCAATCACGACGAGATCGAGCATAGAGGCGAGCCTCGTTCGTCACCCATCTCATCCGTGACCAGTGGCGTTCAACAAATCTCAGTTAACAACGCGCGAAAAGATGTTACCGCGTCAACAAAGACGGAACCCACGCCGTACTACGGGAAGAACTATCGACAGGCCAAGGACATCCCCACTCACCTGCACGATCAAGTGAACAACATGGATAAGGAGCAACGTGAACGCATGAGGGACACCTTGCGACTTATATTTGAGGCCCAAATGATCACGAACACAGCGCACGATGAGCCAGATGCACCGCCTATCCAAATATTCAACCACTTCGACGACGAACCGACTCCGCCATTTGAGTTCTATTATACGAATCTGATGTGGCACACCGAAGGTGTGCCTCCTCCGGATTACCAGGGCTTGAAAGGCTGTGACTGCGTAGGAGGGTGCAACCCCAAGTCAAAGACGTGCGCATGCATCAAACGTCAACGTCTTCAATTCCGGGATATCGAAAACGATCCCCATCGATGGCTCCCGGAAGGCTTCATGTACAATGAAAAGGGGATCCTGGTTCAAACAAATTTCCCTATCATTGAATGCAATGACGCATGTCGGTGCAGTGACGAATGCATGAATAGGGTACGCTTGTGTAATCATTGTGACTTGTGAAGAAGATCGACTAACTACTGTATCAAGGTCGTTCAAAGGGGGCGAAGGTGCCATGTAAAGATTGAGAAGACAGAAAAGAAAGGGTGGGGTAAGTAGTGAAAAATTCGTAATTGCTTCAATGTTGTCCTAACTCGTACGTTAAGGTGTTTTTGCTGTCAAGAAAATCCCAAGGGGCACTTTTGTCGGCATATATTCCGGTGAAGTATTAAGAGAGGAAGATGGCGAAAAGCGAGGCCAGTGAGTCTATCTACTCCTCTCCGCCGCATCGTTCTATTACTTAAACTCGAAACCAGATTTTATACCAAGGCCGGGAGAACATACCTGTTTGATATAGATTGTTGGCACATCGGCCAAACCGAGAATCTGTATACGATAGATGCCTATCATGCGGGGAACGTGAGTAATCAATCTGCTAGGTATGAACACTTGAACTAACGAAATTCTAGTTTACTCGATTTTTGGTAAGCAACATAATTTGGTTCGCAGTCTTTCGGGACTAAAATCTCTCCAAGAATCACTCTTGTGATCCAAATTGCTCCATATCTTTCGTTTACCATAACGACGCAGATCTGTCAAAACCTTTATTTGCGCTGTTCACAAAGAAAGATGTGGCGCTGGGTGAGGAGTTGACATTCTCATACTCTGGGGAGGACGACGAGGACTTGGACGAGGTTATGAGAAATCAGAAACCCTTGGTACGCGATAAAAAAACTTCTGACAGCACATTGACCGAAACTATAACCCAGGCTAACGATGAGAAGTACCAAGATTGTTATTGCGGGTCCAAGAATTGCAGGGGATATATCTTTAGGTATAAGTAAAACATCAGTCTCATCTATCTTATTCTTCTCTGCATTTCTCTATCCTTATTTCGTCACTTCGTGTTGTAAGCATATACTTCTGTTGTACTTCTCGCAAGCAAGCAAAGTCAATCGGTCTCATATGATCTCTATGGCACGTTTACCAATATGCTCAATTGGTTCGACGCAAGGGATGCAATTAAGTTACTGAGAGCTTTGAATAATAGTCTACACAGATTCTGGAACCGAAAATCAGTATGCATGTTGTTAAGAGCCCTGGATAACCAACATACGTTGTAGTAAAGAGTTCAACTTGTTGACGCGTGACGAAACGCTCAGGTCAATCGTCTTGTCACCAATGTCAACAACGATTCCACCCAACACCGATGGGTTAACCTGCAATGAAATCGTGAGGGCGTGCAAGGTAGACAGAGCCATGTTACATACCTTATTGGCAACTCTCACAACCTTCGCAGCCTTTGCGACCTCAGACTGCTTCAAGGACGATTCCAACCTAGACAGGACATCCTTCGGAAGTGGGGCGGCGGAAGTGACGATGACGTCCAATTCACCCTTGTACTGAGAAACCAGCTCATTGAAGCCTTCAATCACGCCTGGTGCCTCCGCGAGTCTGCCGTTCTCGGAGAGGACGGAGAATAGGTTGCGCGTGACGTCGCTAACTTCCTTCACGCCCTTCAATGCAGCAGCCTTGTAAAGCGCCTCGAGGCCCGCAGAGCGCTCATTGGAAGGGATAAGCGGGTTCGAGATGAATGCGGAGAGGGCTGGGGTTTCGCTGACGCTGGAAGAGATGGCAGCGAGCTCGGCTTGCACCTTGGTGAGTGTTTGGGGAGATTTTGAGAGTGCTGCCTTGTACGCGGCGTTCGAGTACTTCAGCGCGATGGTCGAAGCATTGCGGCGAGCTCCAGCGTGGGCGGCGACGATGGTGCCACTGCACGACGACAGAGGGCGGAGAGCTTTTGAGGCCAGCATTTTGCGTTGACGATGACCGTGTCGAGCTCACTGTCGACGACGACGAGCAGCTCGTGGATTTCGTCGGAGTTCAAATCTTCCGGCAAACCCCGACGCTTCTTCAAGAGTCGAATCCTCTGTGCTTAGTTTCGAACTGTAGTAGATAGGAAAAGAGAAAGACGATGCTTTGTTTTACATGTAACTGAGAGATCTGATAGAAATATTGAGAGCATTTTTTCGTCAATTCACCAGAGCGGGTGTTTCAACTGAGGTGAAAAACCTCGTTTGAAATCATGTGTACTACGATATCCTCGATCGTTTGTTGTCCAGAATTCAAGGTGTAAAATTCGTAGAGCCACTCCTGGTAGTGGGAATCGTCCTTAGCCATCTATTCATCAGAGATCGAACGCGTCCACGTATCGAGAGTCTCTAATTTCAGCCTCTAACAGAGTCCCATCTCGCTTTCAATGTACGAGTCTGCTCTTCGTAACTTGGGAATTTTTTATGAAAAGTGAGGGTAGATTCGGTCTCCGGGCAAGGTAGCGAAGGTACGTGTATCGGGAAAGGTAGTCCTGTATCGATCCTAAAATCGGGGAATTCTGTAACGTGAAGTTCTCGCAGCTTTTTGAGCAGCAAAATATCGGAGTTTATTACCATTGCTTCAGGCGTCCCAACTTTGCCGAAGACGATATTCAGTATATCAAGCCAACGGCCCCGTGCATTTCGTACAACGTTAAGAAGGTCATCTAGCACAACCCGGGGAATGTTGTGAAAAGAAGAATTTTTATGTTCAAGAATATGGTAAACAGGCAGTTTTTTCTTTTGATCGCTGAAGCTATAGCAGCAACATTGCGTTCAGTCGGGGGATGAGAAAGGAAACACTGCGACCAGAGCCGGAGGCACGACAGGGAGATTTTCTTCCATTGTCGACAGATAAGAGATACCAGGGGTTGAGGTTGATTCTGGATGAAATTCGACATATCTGCGTGGTCTTGAATTTTGACGGCGTGTTCTGGCATGGACATGGGGATGTGGGGATGCAGGAAGTCAAGTTTTTTTCAAGAAACGGCAACACGCGCATGCTCGTTTCCTTCTGTTCCTTAAATTCGAAAGTACCACATAAAACCTTTGGGAACAAACTCACATCGGTTTTCCTTTCAATCTTTGCAAACTCGATGTGAGACGAAGCATGATAGACGGACGTTGTTTACGCGTTGTTTACTTGTTCGGTCCGAAAGGTCTAAGTGCCTATTTGGGCGACTCTCGGGATTAGCCGACAAACCGCAATTTGGACGGACGCGACGTCGTCTCTTTCATTCTAACCACCAAGCATCCTCGTCGACGACAGACGGCCACATCCCTCCAACACGCTTTGACCCGTCGATGGCGAGGAGCAAGAGCACAGCGAGCTCGCAGAGCGCATCCAACCACAAACTAACCGACTTCTTCCAGCGCAGGTCCACCGCTGGGTCTGTCTCAAATAGCAGCAGTTCTTCTGCACCGTCGTCGTCGCCGCTTCCCTCAAGCAGTCAAACCAGCTTGGCATCCTCCCCACTGGCTCATCCACAGACCAAACCTTCATTGTCGAACCAGACGGGCGGTTTACGCTCCAGTTATCCCGCTCCTCGTTTGGAGGCTACTCGCGTCCAGACGTCAATTCCAAAGACCGTCAAACAAGCACCTATCCCAGTGCTGGAGCCATCTCCAGCTCTGCGCGCGATCAAGAAGGAGAACGCGCCTCCACCACCGACTATGCCTAGAAAAAGGGACGCGGACGTTATCTCACTTTCTTCCACCTCCACTCATGCGGCCAACTCTGTCATATCCATCTCATCCGGTTCGCCAGCTCGAAATTCCGTCATCTCCCTTTCATCGTCAGATTCTGTACAAAGCGCTCCCTTAGAGCCGATTGCTGAGGCTGTCAATTCTGGCACTTTAGTTGGAAGACCCTTGAGGCGTTCACAACGACAGGCTTCTGTTATCGACTTGGTGAGCAACTCTTCTTCGCCAAAGGCCTCCTCGAGCACCTTGAAGCCGAAAACGGAGAAAAAATCAAGTCCGAACAAGAGGAAACGCGACTCTGCGAATGTTACCGGCGACTTGGAGCATGTGGATGACATTATCTTCACCAAACGAAGTGCGATGAAGACTGAAGTCAATGTTGAGCCTATGGCAGTGGAAGAGGTAGGATGGCAATACCGCCGTTGTTGTACTATGCTGACCCTTCCGCAGTGTATTGTCACTTCTCGCTCAAGCCCAGGAAGGGTGAGTTCCACGTATTTCGCAGTTGCACACAAATAAATATACATCTTTAGAATCCGCCCACCTTCAAACAGTCAAGTCCTATTAAGAAGAGTTCTTCGTCGAGAAAACGCGCCAAAATTTCCAACGGTATTGCGGTTGCGAGTGACGAGATAGAAACAATCCCTTCGTCTCAGTCCGATGAACAAGAGTTATGTTTGCCGAAGAATTCACCTCCGAAGAGCATCGAAAAGGTCAAAGAGACCGTTATTGCCTGGCAAATGGCATCTCAGCAGTCCACGAGCTCTTCTCCTGCTCCGCATTGGGACTTCTCTGCACCCGATGTTGACATGGATGTTCCAATGGACATCGATACTCCAGCATTTTCTTCCCGTCCCACCACTCCAACAAATCCACCTTCTGTTGAAAATGATCCCACCTCGATCCAATCGCTTCCACTTCACAAATCTTCTATTGAACGCTACGCACAGTTCACTACTCCGCCGGAGCATCCGACAGCATCCTCGTCGGCATCCTCTTCGACAAAAGTTGACCGTATGTTATCGACTGCTTCGAACAAAGTTGAGGATAATCCGACTCCAATGCTAGAGTCGAATGCAGTACCTTTGACTTCGGAGGATAAGACGGCCAAACTCATCGCAGATATCAAGAGGAAGGCTCTGGCAAAAACACCATCTTCGGATGTTTCGGAAAAGCAGTTTGACGAACCCCTTCCCGAACTCGCTGACAGCAGTGACGAAGAGGATGATTCGTTTTTCCCTGGCAAAAAGAAGTAAGTTGATTACTTTGACGGCGGTGGACGCGTACTCAATTCAATACCAGGTCTTCCTCAAGTACGACGTCTTACGATGAGCGTTCGTCGTCGCCTCTGACCGAGATAGGGGACGCATCTCCCATTAAGAAGGACATACGTCGCAAGAAGTCGCCTCGTACAACTAAATCCGACAGGAAACTCCGCACACCGCGCAAATCCGACTATGCACTGACGAGGAATCTACCTAAGTTTGTTGCAGACAGATCCGTGTTTGCCGCTTCGAAGCCAAAGAAACAGGATGACCCATTCGTTGCATTGATGCGAGTCAAGAACGCGAGCGAGAGGCGTAAGCCTGCCAACCTTGTCTTGACTTCTAATTTAGAGGACTCCAAAGGCGCAGGTAATAATGAAATCGACAATACTCCTCCTTCTCCCCTCTTATCTCCTTCGCGTCCAATCGGGGAGGACGTCTCCTTGGATTTGGTCGAAATGCTCGGTGACGATGGGAAAACGATCAAACACATTATAGAAGAAGATCGCGAGGAGAAAGCCAAAAGGAAAGAGAAGGGAAAGCAGAAGGAGAGAGTCGAACCCGTCCTCGGAGTGAAGTTATGGGAGGAAAGAATGGGTGCGGGTGATACTTCATTCACCTTGCCCCAACTATCTCGAAATAATTCTGTGCACCCTGGTTATCTGCTTCTATGCTCTTACATCGACTCGAATGGTAAGTTTGATTGGACTTGCGCATCTACGCGTTCTTATGATATTTCAATTTTCTAGATCTCTTTGGTGTCGGTCTTCTCCTGGAGTGCGGAGTTTTTGCAACAAAAGATTTCCCTCTCACGTGCGAGAGTGCGTTGTGGTTATTGGAGATAGGTATGCTTTTGTATGCTCTTTTCTTCCGCTATGTGCTTATTTTCTTTAAGCGCTTTCCTCAAATGATCTGCTAGCTGAGAAAGCGACATCGACGGTCTTGCATCTCATTGAACAGGGTGCCTTCAACGCGGGGCAGTATCGGAGTGAGACTCTCCTTCCTATCATTGTGAAGAGTCTCCTTCGGTCTGGAGCAAAGACAGACGTGATTAAAGCTCTTGGTATCCCGGACTATGACGTGCAGCAAGTATCTCCGCAAAAGCGAGATACTCGTATATTCCGTCTGGTCGCTCTGGTCGAAGCACTCGCCAAGTAAGCTCATTGGTTGGCAAAATTTTCAACCGCTGCTGTTGCTTATCATGGTCTTTTAGTGTCCATATGTTTGATGAACGACAAGTCGGACATCTAGTTGCCTTGTTGTTGAGCATCGCAATGGATTCCTCTTCAGACTCCGTTCTACAGGAATCTGTCAAGACGACGATCGAGAGTTTATGCAACTTATATTGTTCCCAGAATAAGAGAAACGAAGTTGTAAGTATGATGTGTTCGTTGTCATTGTCCGCGTGCTGAAAGTTTCGATTCAGGAATTGTCCATCTGCAGGCAAACTCTACTGCTATTCGGTGCTTTGGAATCTGCGAACAAGGCGTATTTGATGTCCTTTATACCCGGAGGATCGTCAGTGGCAAAACGAGTCTCTCAATGGATCGCGTTTGGACTTTTGGGCGGAGATACCGCATCAGATGTCGTACGTATTCAGTACTAACTCTCTATCCAATCATTTCTCAATGTTTTTCTTTTAGGCTGCTGAATGCGATGTCGACCTTCTTCCTCCGTTGTCCGCTATCCATGCGATCCTTACCCAGAAACCAAACGATATTGTCTCCGAGGAAGCAACTCGAAAGTTCAACCTCCGTCGATTCGGAGATGACGAGGCGGAATACGATATCCTCAGTGGCAACGTCGCGTTGCTCGGCCATGTTCTGTCCAACATTCACCAATACGTTGATCTCGATAAGAAGCGACACATTGAATCTGTGTCGGCGCCGAGCGAGGTCAAAGATGTGTTCGCCAGCCCTTCTCGCGCAGCAGCCATCGCCGCACAGAACCCCCTGGACAGAATTGAAGATGCACTCCTTCATCTTGTTGGGAGAATAAGTAAGTTGATTGTGGTTTAAGAGCGAGATGGCCGCTCACAAATTATTGCTGTTCTTAGAGGACGACAGTTCGATGCCCGAACGAACACTGGCCAAGGCGACTATTCAACGCCTCGTCCACCGTTTATCGTACCAACGGAACATGGGTAGTAACCTTTCTCGTGAGGTGACGAGACCCAAGGCTCAAAGGAAACTCGACGCATTCATGAAGAAAGCGGATTGATTGTACATTCGCTAGTCGTTCTGCTCATTTCTATTTTCCTTTCCAACTCTTTTTTTCTTGTTCTTGTTCGTTTCTTGTTCTTGCTCTTTTCTTGACCTCGTTACTTGTGTTTTGTATTCGTGATAGTTTTTCTTGTTGAACGGCTAATTGTATCCACCTTCTAGACAATAATCAACACAAGAGCAAGTAAAATACAAAATTAAACAGTAATTCTACTATGAACTGTCTTCGTCTTCGTCTTCGTCATCCTCTTCTTCTCCTTCTTCTCCCTCCTCTTCTTCGTCTTCATCCTCGCTCTCATCCTCGTCTTCTTCGTCAGACGTTTCAGCGTCACCTTCTCTAGGTGGGTCTGCTGTCCAGTTGGAAGTTTCAAGCTTAGCTTGCTTGATTGAATCTGCGACGGAAAGCCCAAAGTGTCAGCTGCAGCATTAAGGTCTAGAGAAGCAACAGCTCACCTTCTGCTTCGACCTCGTAACCCGCTTGAGTGGCGCAACGGACTAGTTCACTTTTCTCGCCCACATGCGTGTTGTAACCAAGTATGCACCCTTCCAGCTTCGCTCTGAGTGATCACTTTACAGTATACTGTTCAACGTCCACAATCAACAAACACTTACCTGTCATCGATTATACAATGATCGAGGATAACGCTATTCGAGATAGTAACGTATTTGCCAATAGTACAATGCTTGCCAATGATACTCCGCCTCACGGAAGACTTTTCGCCGATCTTCGTGGACTCGCCAATAAGACTGTCACCTGTGGACGATGTGGGGTCGACGAGAGCGCGATCTGGTGGTGGTCGGGTCGGCAATAACTGCGAAGAACGTATAAGGATGTATATGTAAAAGCACTTGAGAGCTTGTTCTTACTACACGGTTTAACTCCCGGTTGAGCTCCATGAAGTTCCACAAGTTATGCGCCCGGGCGGCGAAACCAGAGGAAGCTCGGTGGATGACTAGTCCACACCGCAGGCTCGGTTCTTGCGGGAAGGCTTCGTCTAGATCGGGCGTAGGGGAAGGCGGCTGGGACGCGGTGGGATCCGGGGTGTCTGTTCCTCTATGATTTTCTTTCGCAGTGGAAGGTGCGAAAGTAGATGAGTGTTGAAGAGCGAGTGCAGAGGAATATGTTCGCGTGTTCGCGTCAGATTTTAATACTGCATTACATCATTAGTTTTCGGTGTAGATTAGAGAAAAGAAACAAAAAACTGACCACCGCCGTACTTCTCTCTCTTCGTCCGCTGATATTGCACTTTGCAGAGCCATGGGATGAATTCATCACGGAATGAATGGAACATGGGCTTTTGATTGACAAGATCTAAAGCGGGGCGTGCCAGGACATAGACGTGCGCGTCGACAAAGTTGCGCGATAGCCGTACTCGGGGATATCTAGTGCAGTGTCACACATTGCGAGGGCGACCCAGAATGCGAGGACTCACTTCCAAAGCATGCCCATTCTAATGTCAAACTCTTCATCGTTGGAGCCTTTCGCATCTAGAGTGTCGATGTGCAGCAGAGTATTGGAATTCGAATCGTATACGATAGGCATGGGTAGTTCAGGTGGTGCCCAAGCATCGTCTCCAGAAGCACCCTTCTCCTTCTCGGGCGGACGGTACTCCATGAAGAGACTGGTGAGTAGGGTGCCATCGGTAGATCTATCCACTCGGAATCTATTTAAGACAGATTCGAGCTTCAAAGAAGGGGGTGGAACGATGTCACAAGGGAGGAGGACGATATCGCAGTTGTATTGAGCTAGTTGAGGCGATATTTGTCGGAGAGATGTGCATGTGCCTTTACTCGATGCTTGGTCGAATGAATGCACACCAATACTCAGTGAAGAGGCTTCGCTATCCAGATAGTTTGAGATGGCGTCTCGATGCGAAGGAGGACAGACTATGAGAACGTCTGAACAACAGAGGTTACCTATGTCGGTCCGTGCTCGGAAGTATTTTGTAACGCACCTCTTATGCTCGAATCCTCAATCCAATTGAGAACATACGACAGCATCGGTCTGTTTGCGATGGGTAACAGAGCTTTTGGACATGGCCCTCCTCGATATTCGCCTACGATCGGGAATAGACTGTCGAAACTGTGAATAAATGCAATAAAAGTGACCGAGTGTTGCACATACTCGTCTCCAACTCCAGCAAGGATTACAGCTAGAAATTCCTTTGGAACTTGGACGGCGGGTGTTTCCCCAATATTCATCATTTCTTGACCTTCGCCAAAGCAATTGCAGAGGACTCGAAATAAAAGTAAGTTGCGGGAGGATGAAGGACGAGTCACCAGAAGACGCGCTCAACAAAACTTCCATTTGTGGATATAGAGTTTAGACGCGTTTCTTCGTCAGCAGACGCGCGTTGACAACTTGACAGTCGACCACGACCACGACCTCCGCCTCTTCTTCCCCTTTACTATATCTACCTGGTTTACGGACTTCAGTATTAGAAAACGACGTGGTTGATAGCCAAGCAGCGTCAACGATATATCTCCAAGCTCGGAGCGCTTCGGTGGCCAATTGGACGCGTCTTCGAGAATTTACATGCTGCTGTGAGGGTTGAAGCAGTTCCTAGTTGAGATATCTTGAATATGTCTAACTCTCGTACGTATGACATCTTCTCCACAAAATACGCTGTCGCGCATGTTATCCAGACTCTAGACATTGACGTTTACGCCGTCAGCTGTAAAATGGTACGCAGAGATGAGCTCCATACTGCGTTGTCCTCGAATCCTATTTTGACCGTAAAAAAAGTCCTGTTTGTTCCAAAGAGGTCCCAGAGAGCCACATCAACGAACATTTAGATCGTGGTTGCTCTGATTTTGGTCCGAAGAAAACTAGTACGGATGGAAAGGTTTCTGCCTCGAGCTCTCGCTCGAAACCGGCCACCGGGAAAGGGGCAGGTCCTATGTTAGCGCCGATATTCGCTAAGAAGCAGGGTATCTCCGAACATTTTGAATCTCGTGAGGAGACGAGGTTGACTCCGAGCAGCCCTCCCCGAGCGTCAGGATCCTCGAAACGTCCCGCGGCCCATATGTCAGGTTCTCAGTCGTTGGCCTCCTCTTCACAGTCCCATCATAAGAAGGCTAAGACCTCAATTTCGGTATCTTCAGCTGCGAAACTTCGCGAAGCTGCCCCGCTCGCTGAACGTCTCCGTCCAAAGACTCTGTCGGATTTCATTGGGCAGGCTCATCTCACCGGTCCTGGATCGCTGCTCATGAATCTCATTTCCCCTGATTCTCCGTACGCGTCCGGAAGCATTATATTCTGGGGCCCTCCGGGCTGCGGAAAGACAACGCTCGCCCGATTGTTGGCTCACCAGACGGATGCGGTGTTCAAAGAACTTAGTGCAACTGTAATTGGAATCAATGAAGTACGGCAGGTCTTCGAAGAGGCGAAGGGCCTTTTGAGCTTGACTGGGAGGTTTGTCATCGAAGATTTGCAGTCGGGTAAAGCGCTGAACCACTCCTAATAGGAAAACCATTCTGTTCTTAGACGAGATACATCGTTTCAATAGAGCCCAACAGGTGTGTCATCTACTCGACAGCGAGCAGCATCACTTACCGCAAAATATCAGGATATTTTCTTACCTTACATCGAACAAGGATACATTCGAGTTAGTCATCTTCGTCGCATTTGCATCGAAAAGAATATTCTAACCCATTTTTACTAGCTAATAGGCGCGACGACGGAAAACCCATCTTTTAAGATAAACGGTGCACTTTTAAGCCGATGTCGGTCAGTACTCAACATGCAAAAATACCGTGATCTGAGAACTCAAGAACCCTTCTAGTGTTTTTGTGCTCGAGAGACTGACTGATGAAGACATGAACGAAATCATTTACAAAGCCATTGCAAGAGTTTCGTCACAAGCTTCGTCCCCTTCAAAAAGTAACGAGCATTCTGTTGCATCGACTACTCTACCTCCCTCGTCTCCTACAAGTACACCTTCCGTTGCCGATACGTCCTCTTCCCAGCCGTATTCCTCTTCCCCGACGGTTATTGCAAGTAGCTCTCAAGTTCAAACCCCTCCTAAATTTCCTGAGTTTCCTCACATCACTCAACGCATCCTAAATTCCATCGTTTCGCTCGCAACAGGGGACGCACGGACAGCGTTATCTCTTCTTGAATTAACCCTATCGAGCCATACCCAAATTGGAGAGCAAGAGCTCCTCGAAGCTCTCCGGCGGAGCGTGAGCACGTCGTACGACCGCACTGGAGATTCGCATTACGATTTGATCAGTGCGTTACATAAATCTGTTCGAGGTTCGGACGGGAGTGCTGCGATGTACTGGCTTGCTCGCATGTTATCTGCAGGCGAGGACCCCTTGTATATAGCACGCAGGATGGTCGTATGCGCGAGCGAGGACATTGGGCTAGCTGATCCGAAAGCTCTGCCTCTGGTAATTGTCCTTTCATTCTTGAATGATTATTTTGTTGATCAGTGTACATATTTATTCGTTCTATAGGCTATGGCAGCGCTTCAAGCATGCCAGGTCATCGGCATGCCCGAGTGTCGTATCAATTTAGCACACATCGTCGCTTACCTCTCCGAGGCGCCCAAGTCAACGCGGGCGTACGAGGCGTACAAGCGTGCGGAGGCAGCAGCGAAGCAGGACATGACTCTTCCCGTTCCGCTCCAGATTCGAAATGCGCCGACGAGATTGATGGATGAGCTCGGATACGGGGAAGGCTATCGATACAATCCAGAATTTGCGTAAGTTTTATTTTCAGTGCAAATCTTGATCAATGATTGACGTGGTTTGTTCATTACAGACACCCTGTTACGAATGACTATCTCCCACCCTCATTGAAGGGCTCTGTCTTTCTCCGGAAAGAAGGGGACAACGAAGGCAAAACCTGGGACGAAGAGGCTTTGCGAAGATGGGAGGAAGAGGAAAACGGCGGCCAAGAATGGGCCGGTCGACCGAAAGATGTTGAGTGATTTCATGGGTAGTTTATCAGAACTTCGTTGTATCGTTATCGAGCAATATTGATGCATTTGAAAGACTCCCAGACCAGGCCTATTTCCTACGATACTTTGACGGTATACATGTAGTAGGCTTTTCCGCGAAGATCTATATTCCGACCAATCTTCTGGAACTCGACGAAATTCAGACCAGGCCTCAGAGGAGTCGGCGATGAAGCCAGCCTCAGAAGTTCTAAAATAAGCTCCAACGGATCGTGTCAACCCAACCTCGAGCTCTACGCTCTCTTCGGTCGACGCCCGTGCCCAATCCCATGTACTTTGAGAATATAGATAGGACAAGTGAAAGTTCGAAATACGTGGTCCTACTGAGGCAAAACGAATTTCTTCGACGTCAACGCGATTCAGACCAGTCTACGGGGACCCCGGCAACGAAGCTAGCCCCAGACGCCCTGCCACAGCGCCAGCCTGAAATCCAAAAGCATCGTGTCAGCCCAGCTCCCTCCCCAATCGAGTAGTTTCTGGGACCTCGGGGCTGACCTCTCAAATGTCTATAAAGGACGGCCAATTTCTCGCATTTGCTCTCCATCCTCCTCTCCCTTCAACCACCACCACCTCGAGCGCGCTTTTTCAATCCTGTCCAACGTTGACCTTTCTTCTCCTCGCCTGACTCTGAGCGTGCCTCAACGATGCGCCGGTCTTGACTCGAGGATTGCCTCTAGGTGGCATAGAGAGGTGAACAAGCTCTTCGAACCTTGATGGGCTTATTGGACATAGCTGACCTGCATCTCTCCAGAGCGCTTCGAGTCGCGGGCGAATGCTGTAAGCCCCCCCATGTTTTCTCCATTGATCGCTTTCCTCCCGTAAGTGAACCCAGCCGTCGGGACGGTTGCGTAGAGTCCGGGGAGGCAGAGTATTGGACTTCTCTCTGGAACCCAGTTATTTGGATAACTGCGTAGAGTCCCGAGAACAGGTCAAGATCAATGCGAGCGTGTCACCGAGATAGCTTCTCATATTCGAGGTGCGTAGACTTGTTTCGTGGCTTATGCTTTCGGTGCTGACATTACCCAGGGTTCGCAACGTACCTGCCGCCCTCGTCTCCTCGCGCGTCCACTCTTTGCATCCAGATCGCGATGTGCCAGTGGGACCTGCCACCGTCGTATGTGGTCAGGTTGTCGACCTCGAGTCAGCCGATGTTAGGTCGGGTGGCTTGTTGGAAGCGCGTGCCCCTTCGGAGTCCCCTACCATTCATGTGCCGGTGTCGACTTGGGACTCCTCATATTCGTCGTCACTGTCGCGCGTCCACACTTCGCTGCAAAGCGGGGTCGTGGGGTCCGTCGCCAATGGGTGGCGGGCTGCATTCATGCCTCGCAAGGGCTCGCGCACTGCGGAGAGGTCTCGCGATATTGTAAGCCACTTTGCACTGTTCGCCTTTCTGGTTCTGATATCCAAACAGGGTCACAAAAAGCTGAAACTACCAGCTGGACCAACGAACGAGGCCTTCTCCACACGCGCGTCCACTTTCTTGCACTCAAATCCTCAATGTGCCAGTGGGGCCTGCCACCGGGGGTGGTCTGGCTGCGATCCACAACCTAGCTGGTCTACAGGCCGGTTTCGTTGTAGGTAGCTCGCGCATTGTCTGTGTTCAAGCAGTCGAGGTTTGTGACGAGTTTCTCAAATTTCCCACAACGATTCTAACGAGTCATTATCAAATCAAGGTACACCAACAAATACAAAACACTCAACGGTGTAAGGTATGTGCACGAGTTGGTCAAGTCCATCTGTCTGTAGATAGCTGGGAAACGTTTCGAGAATAAGAATGTCTACCTGCATGAGCCCAACCACAGTCCGCTTCAATGCACTCGTTCCTTTTCTTCCCGACTGCAACATCAACTTGAATAATGATAAAGCGTGATTCGACATAGAGTGAGATGCGGCGTTCGACATAACAAAGTTTGAATCTATAGCCAAAAATTTGAACCCCTCCCCTTTGATGGTGCATAGCCCGACACCAATAGCATTGGAATCATCGACGCCTATACAGCTTCAGTACAAAACGACGTAGGCGTTTATTATAAACTTACAGATTCTTGACTCCATGACGAACGAACCTGTTGGCCATCGTTGCCCCATCGTCCGACCATTCTATGCCGGCTAAAGCAAGGGGGTCTGTGGTCATTGCGACAGTCTCTATAATGAACTTCTCGACCGCAGAAGCAAGTGGATGCGTCTTCCAATCGCCTTCGGCAGCCCTTCCGGGACGAGAATAGGTTTCTATTGAGGACGGTAGGAATGAGGGCTTGACGAGCAATATATTTGTAGGAACGAAGGTCTGCATTCGATATCAGCAGCCGCAAATGTCATACGAATTTATTCGCGAACCTGGCGAGGTAGTGTAATATAAGGGCTCGTCGTCTTCTCTTGCGTGTTAGACTGAGTTGACGGGATAGGTGGTCTTATTTCGCCCTTGCCGCTGGAGCAAGCAACCCTGATTTGCGAGCTCGGTGATGGTCCGCAATTTCTCAGGTACGGCAAGGCATTGAAGCACGAATTCGGCGTAGGACAACTGACCATCCAGAGAGTCTGAGAGACGAAAATTTGCAGCAGAGACGGAGAGGTAAGCCTGGACGTAGCCAACGAAGTTCGAGCTCGCAGCAGAAGGATTCGGAGGGTAAGGTTCGAAAGAGCCTGCGATTTGTCCGTCCGTCGCTGGTATAAGACGAGGCATTACGGCCGTTGTTGTCATTTCGCGTGATATGCAATCCGCGAGGACATCAAATATGCCGTTTCTTCGGTGAAAACTGGACAAATGGAGAACCGACATGCCTCATATCGATACGAGTTCCTTCGCGAATAAAGCCTCTTGGTTTCCTGTTCGAAGAAAGACACCAGAACGCAAAGACTTGAAGTCGGCACGACATGATGCATGGTGGTTGGAGGCAAGAAGCGGCCGTGTTCCAAAACTTCAACGCGGATTGGTCCCCAGAAGGGGTTCCCACAGTTTTGATGCCGTTGACTCCCTGCATGTGATTGCACCTAACTTCCATTTACCTCTCTGCGCGCAAGCCAACGCACTTCCAAGCAGCATGTTATCCTCGCCTTTCTGAAGCAAACTTGCAACGCAACCACCATGTCGTCGAAGCCAGACATGGTGTCGAGGTATGACGACCTCAGGAAGTCGTTTCAGGACCACGCTTCCAGCGTCCGTGCTCTGCAGAGGAGGGCGTCAGAGGAGATCGTGCCAGACGTTCAAGTCCATGAAGATCTCGACGACGACGAAATCGACTGGGTAGAGGAGTACTTGAAGGATGGCGGTATGTTGCTAGTATTACGCGCAGCTTGTTTCTTGCTCAAACAATTCGCTAAAGCTACTGTGTATCGTATATATAAGGTAAACTCATATCTTGCTCGTTCCCCAACGTACCTCACATTTATGATCTCAGAGACAGAAATTCATTACTTCCTTCACGCACGAATCTCTCCGTAAATCCGTCCTTTGGAGGCTGGAACACTTGAAGCCAGTCTTGCTGTCACAGCAACGGCGCAAGTCTCTCCAAAATGCCTCCGTCTCCCCTCCTTCAATACCAGCGACCGCAATTCATTTCCTTGACAGAAGCATTCGGGACGTCCTCGGAAGGCCCATCGCAATTCTTCGAGTCTCTCAACTGAACTTCAAGTCGGGTCTCGAGAACCTCAAACGAGACATCGTTCTATCGTTAGAATGGATGAGAATTGTCTTACAGCAGATAAATTCACGCGAGTCCAAGGGGCCTTCATGGGAGCCAGTTTTGCAATACGTAGTGGCAGTTGACGTCAAGGACGTTTCAATCTCTACCATTGTGAGTTGCACTCATTTTTGCAGCAATGATCCAGCTAACTATCCTTTTAGCCCGTAGAGCTTGTTTCATGGTATTTGAAGGAAGTCCAGCCTTGGTATAACGGTGTCGTTGGCTCGGGTAAGCTCGCTCGGAAACAGGACTAGCTCCCTTCGTAATACTAACTTCCTTCAGCGCTCATTGTGAATTACTCGTGGGCTCACTCTGGTTTATGGAGAATTCTCAAGTACGAGGACTGCTCTCCCAAAGACTTCAAATTATTGACGTTTGAAACTACAGACTTCTACTGCCCGCCTCAATGATATCTAAAGTGGGGTTCCCGTCAAACGATGAACTTGCGGAGCTGCTGCCCGAGTCTTGCATTAACATCAGTAAGCTATAGACTATTTCGACTCGGACTTCCTTCGATTCAAGCTATATTACATCTAGTCTTCAATCCCACCCAGGCCAAACCTTCAACCAGTCATAATGCCTCCGCGTCCAGTTCACTTCCAACGCCCCCCTCGACGCGCTCTCCTTCACCAGTGCAGATGAAGAGATCTCGCTCGCGCATCACATCCGATCCCGAACCCTCATACCAAGTAACGCAACAGGCTCCAGCGCGATCCGAAAGCACATCGAGGTTCTCCGCGCAGAATCCCTTCTTCGGGTATCCTATCATCACCGAAGCAATGTACAACATCCCATCTCGCATCCGCGCCTCCTTCTCCGACTCTCTTTCGTCCCTGCCCAGTTACATACAATTTCCCGGCAGCACCACTGTGACGCAGCAATCTCCTCCACCGACGAGCAGTGTACCTGCTCTACGCCACGGACGCAGACGAAAGCGTGACCTGGCGCGCACGCTGCTCATCATGTATTGGCAGCGCTGGAAGGATCGTGCAATAGTGTTCACCGTGCTCGTGCTCGTCTTCAATCTTGCAGTTTTGCGCGCTCTGAGGGGGTCAAGACACCCATTCGCCAGGAACGTACAGGTGTGGGTCGCCTCCCACAAGTTGCTCACTCGCAGCTTGACGGCGATCGGTGCAGGAACCGTTGCAGCGATGGTCGCTAACTGATGAAACAAGTCCAAGCCCTTCAGATTCACTCACTACTACTACACATTTCAACATTGCACCTCCCTTGCTCATTGCTGCTAATGTCGACTACACTTCTTGTAAATAGCATACTCGATGGATGTATTTTAGATTAAGTCCGGATTTCAAAGGAAAGGGAATAACAAATGGAACGGGAATATTTATGTCTGAAGTCCGTGTGTTCAATATATAAGATCAGGAGTAAGAGGATCTATACGGGGGCCCGAGCCATCGGAGGAGCCATACCTCCAGCGGGACCCTTAATTCGAAGGGAAAGGGTTCGCGAGACTCAATCAGTAAGAAGCTCTTCGCGGTTAGAAGTTATAGACTCACAGCTCGAGCCCGTCTCCTTCGAGTGAGCATTCTTAGCACGCAGAAACAGCATATGGCTATGAGCGCGAGGAAAATCAGACATCCTGTTCCACAGATATATTAGCACGGATACTAAAGGAACAGAGCGGGGAGATTTGCACGAACCTATGACGATGCCAGCAATAGCCCCTCCCGCCAATCGTCGTCGCCGTGAAGAGCGAGTGGAGGTCAATCTTAGACCATCACTGGTAAGATCTTCAGAGTCCGTGGTTGTTTGTGCGGCAACTTGAAGGGCGAAGATCGACGCGACAATGAATAGAGATAAGACACTGTTGAATTGCGTTTTCTCGACCATTTTGCCCGATCACGACAAGGCAGGGATAGAAGGCTGTCGGAACTGAAATTTGAGCAATACCTTTATAGCGCCTTTGAGCTGGGTATATGCGCGTCTCCCGGGTGCAAAATCGTCCGTGGAGTTGGATGAGAGTGCGTCATCTATGATGACGCCAAGTTAGACGACGAGTGGAGGCAAAGTGGGAGTGCCCAAATAAGCTGTGAGCATTGCACTTCGAGAAATTGTTCGTGTTTCCCTTCTTGCTTTTGACAACTCGATTGCCTACCTTCGAACCACTTGATTTCGGAAAGCTCTTTCATGAAAATATGAAATGAAGTATCAAGCGAGATCGCGTAAAGTGGGTCGCTTTGAGCATCGTTACAACATTTGGTAATAAATCTACGTGCGCATTTTCAATGTCAGTGCAAACCACGACATGAAAGACATCTGGAGTCTCACCTCGTGTGTTATGCACTCCCAAATGCACTGTCCAATTCCTATTTCTTTCCGGCTTCGTCCTTGGTGACCCACACAATTATGCGCTTTAATCCATCGATGACTTCATCGACGCTCAACTGCTCGCCAACCGGCGGACAGTGCACGAAGAGCACTTTCGTTTTCTTGCCCACGCCATCTCGTGTTTGCTGAGCGCGTTTCTGCTCGGCGAGGGAGCAGTAGTAGATGAAGTCGCACAGATATCGACCCGCGTCGTTGCTGGGTTGCACAAGCTTGGATGATATCAGGGCATCGCACAATGATAAATGAGGTTTCGAGATTTTACCTTGTAATCTTGCTCGTGAAGGTGATCCACGAGAGCATGTGTATCGATGTCGGTATGGAGCTCGTCTGCAAATACTTCGTATCCTTTCGCAAATCCTCGCTCCACCTTCGGTTCCCTCTTCGTTACGAGACGCGCCTGCCCATTAAAAAATAAGATATTTTCGTTTGCATCAGCTCCAAAGTCTTCTGGTCGCACATTATTGTTCAGAAGATGCTTCTTGAGATCATCAGCTTTTCGAGAGCGCTCCATGGTCGCCTCGATCTTTTTGGCATTACGATCATCCGAACTCCTCTGCTCATCTCCATCTCCCGGAGCATCTTCCTCGCTAGGCACAATCGGTGCGAGTTTTCCATCTGCATCCGCCTGATAGTATCCATATTTATGACCCAGCTGTTCTATCTTGAGCCCTCCTCTCCTGCCCACTCCGACGTGCAGAATGAAGTCATAGCCATCGTCAGGAGGCGGAGGTCCAGATAGCGATAGGTCGTATGTCGAGTCGCTTCCGGGAGGTAGCGCGAGGACTGGAGGTCTGGCGTGGAACCCTGGAACGCTTGAGAGGACCGCTTCGTACGTGACGGGCATCTTGAGCGCTGTGATGTGGATGGGCTTTTCTAGACGTTTTGAACGCCGCCCATCGCCTTCACCGACCCCAGCATCGAGGACCTCTCTCTGGGAGAGAGTGACGGGTTTCGTGCTCTCATCGGGTTCGAGGACGAGGTTGTGAAGTTGTGAAACGGCGAGCCAAGATGGATTCTCCTTCGTCTCATAGCCTCGGAATTTCTGAATGCGAAAGGAATCAGTAAGGATATGACGTGAAGAAATCGCTTCCCACTGAAGGAAGAACCCACACCGAATCCTGTTGCCAATACTCGAATCACATCCTTGTTCTTGTCGCCGGGCACGACCAACGGAACGCTCGGCATATTCGACTAAACTCGATCCAGAGCTATTGAGGTTGTGTTGAATGGGTGGATAGGTGCTGTAAGTGGCACATCCTGGTTTCGCTGGCGTATCGCTCGGTGGGAAGGTCTCGACAAGTATCACCATGGGTTTCCACTCAATAACCCCGAGATCCCAGCGAACGATACAGAAATGGCGACAATGTGTTGCATGAAATCCCGTAGCGTGTGCGATGCGGTTTGTATCTGAAAGACGTAGAGTAAGTTGAAGATGGTTGACTCGGATGGTCGTGGACAAGGTCGAGCAGGGTTGCGATCTTATCTTATCTCAGAAATTTGAAAACAATCATAGCACATGAGGAACATCTATGTAACATCCAGGGATGGCTAAAAATCACAGAATACGAGCAATATAGTACAGATTTATACAGGAGGATCAATTACTGTTGTACATGTTATTGATGATACGCATCAAGGCTCACAATTTCACTTTCGCTTTGCCATTCAAACGCTCTTTGCGAGCCTTGTCTACGAGAACTCGGATACCAAGATCGTCCAGTATTTCTTCAGACCCGCCCCCGATGATAAAGACTCGGAAATCCCGCGACATCTGTTCAACAATGCTCCCCACTCCGTCTTTGCTGACACCTTGACCACCGAATATTTGTTGAGCCTCGCGAACACATAGCTCGAGTGTCTTAAAAAGATGATTGCAATAGTTTAGGCATACCCCAATAACCATAGCTTTTTACTAATTGAGTACGCACCTTCCCAGCTTCGACTTTCAAGAGAGCCGACATGGCGCCAATGTAAGGATCCTGGTAAGCAACCTTCTCTCCCCGAGACTTGACTTCGAAAGCAAGTTGGTAAAGCCACGCCTTACAGCTTTCGATCCTCCTGAGCATCCCGGCTAACTTTGATCTGATAATTTGGTTTTCTGACAAATATGCACCAAAGGTCTTGCGCCGGAAGACGGCGTGCTTGAAAGCTTCATCGTAGCAAGTCCTCGCCATTTGAATTGCAGAGGTAGCAATCGACACTCGCTCAGGATTGAAGTTCGACATGATGACTGCAAACCCCTTGTTTTCTTCTCCGATGAGGTTGGCTCGAGGGACGCGCACATTGTTGAAGGAGATGTATGTGCTCCCCGACGCACTCACGCCTGAATTACGCATTCGGCTTCGACGGACGCCTGGAGTGTTCTTCAGAGGAATTATGAGGACAGAAATGCCCGCAGCGCCGGAACCCGGAGGGCCCGTTCGTACGGCAGTAGTCGCGAAATCTGACCATATCCCATTCGTTATCCATTTCTTCTCGCCTGTGACAAGATAATAAGATGGATCTGTTGGGTCAACCTCTGCCGTAGTTGCAATGTTTGCGACATCGGACCCGGCTATATGCGTTTCTTGTAGAAGTAACGAGCAACGTGCGATATCGTTTATGGATCTCACCTCCGGGCTCGGTGACCGCTAGGCAAAAGCGTATCTCGCCGCGGAATACGCGCGGTAGATATTCCATCCTTTGTTCTTGAGTACCAAAATTCAGTATGGGAGGACATCCGATCAAGTTACCGCCGTTCAGACCCCAGACGACGCCGTTGTAAGGACATCTAGCCAGTTCCTCCCCAACCTGAAGATCGGATTTCATTCCAATGTCTAGGAACAAGAAAGATTTAAACGTGACATACAATTATACCAAAGAATATGTCCCATTCTAAGGATATTTCTTCAGCAAACAGATGGGTGCTCCTGTTCCATACGCACCATGATCAGGAACGTTGAACGGACGAGGTCGTCCATCGCGATATGCATTCGGAAGTGCAGGTAAAATGAGTCCTTGGCTGGCGAACTTTTGATAGGCCTGAAAACCAAACGGGATTCTGAGTCAGAAGACATCAATATCATCTGTCTAATAAGCTTACAAGCTCTGGTATTTCACCTGATTTTTAAATGAATCAATGAACACAATATGGTAAAGAATCGGGCTCACTTACCACTTTCCTCCCATTCACGCGCGTGCGGAAATATCTCTTTCTCAAGGAACTCTCGTAGAGAAGCCCGGAATCTGTGATGAGCCTCTCCAAAGTATCTAGTTTAGGCAAGAATGAGCAAAAGAGTCGAGAACCTGTTAACGTTGACATACGGCGAATTCATACCGTTGTGCGAGGATGAACGTCGTGATTTCAGTTGATTTCTTTCGAGAATGGCTTAATAAGTGAATATAAGGTTTATGGGGCAGCCAAACGCGAAGAGCTTCACGGAGAGCAAGAGCTTTGCTGCAGGAGATGGTGGTTGGAACAAGGATTCGACACGTCCGGTTTCGTTCGGCACTCAATTGTGCGGCTACGACACGGTGTTACATGTACACCGCCACAAAGCTCGCCGGCGATGCGCGGGAGCGGCTCGTGCCGCCCCGGGCTGTCTCTCGCGAAGGCTTGCCGAAATCCGGCTGCGGCTTCTTCGATGGCTGCGGTAGCTGCTGCGGTTCGTTTGTTGGGGGAAATCCTTCATCAGCTGCGATGACTGGTTCGTCGATAGGTAAGTTCGCACTTTTGTCGTCGAATAATGAATGCTCTGATATGTCTTATCTTCTGAGCAGTGGCTTAGCTCCAAAGGAGACATGTCTGATGTTGCTGGAGCTTGAGAAATATCGCACACCGTCGTGAGGAAATATCGGGAGGAAAGAACGAAGACCGTTTGAAATTGCCAAAGAAAGGAATAATCGGCTGACTGGATTGTCGTTCGCAATGCGCCCCTGTCTTGAGAGAATTAGCTCGTTACCGTAGACGTTCACCCAGACGAACGTCGCAGCATCCAGGCATCCTGGGGCAAACACGAGGTGAGTTCAAGGAGCTCGGCGCATCTTTCTACACACTGCCAGTCTAAATCATCATATGGCCTGCGAGCTGATGGTCAGCTATCGCAGGAAAACAACTTGCTGCATGTTCAAGTATGCTCGACGTACGAAGGTTGATTCGATCCCAGATCACCGCCGAGGTAGATCGCACCAATTCTACCACGATCGCGAAGTATTCGTGCACCCTTTTTGGTGGACAGAGTACTCTCATCGAAGGCGTCTTCGAGGTGCAAGGAACAAATGCTTCGGCGTACCGTTTCGTGGCCCCAAAGCTAAATTGGAACTTCTTTGGTTGTAAATGTCCCGGAAAACTCTAAGTCTCGTCCAGACAGAGGGTTGTGCTCCAGTTTCAAGTAAGTCTACGAGGCGACACACACTCATGTACTCATATAAGTTATTCTTGACGCAGTTACACGAGGAATGCAATGCCGCAATTCCTCCATCGGAGCCTTAGCCTATGTTGTTCACCACGTATGCATCAAATCTCGCACTGGTACCGGCAATAGTATTATCTCCCTATGTTCCTTACTTCGCGGATTTCACGTTCGAAATGGTCTCTTCCTGGTTCCTCGACTATCAGTTGGAACCAGGACCGGGAAGACCCGTAAGTGCTCGATGTCGGCGTTCCTGAATACTTCAGTATTGGCTAACTTTGCTTGGGGTAATGAGAATCTGCGGCAAAGGTATCTGGCATACGTGAGTCCCAGGGAAGAAATGTGCGATAGCGGCCACTACAGCGATGCCTATGGGGGTTAGGCCGCTCCTTAGGTACGTTATCTGAACTCCAGTTTTCTTCCCCAGACCGACATGTTTACTCCCGTCATATACTTGACAGCATTTCGTGATTGAAACTTCTCGGGCGCGCGGGAGCAAATCAAGTGCAATGGCACGGAATAATGGATCTCCATGTATCACGCGCTCGCAAAACACCAGAATCTATGATCGTGTCAACCCATTGATTATAGGTCTCACAAAGAAGACCTGGAGGTATTTTTGTGCCGTTCATCCATGTGGTGCTTTGTGCCTATTGACCGTAATGTTTCTGCTCGCAAAGACGATTTTACTCGACGTCTATACGCTTCGATCCTTGGCGTTGCACGCAAGGAAATTGGAAATACTCAGGCTGTGATATCGATAGTGAGTCTTTCATTGTCGCATGATTTTCTCTTGGAGTTGAATACGAATGCCTCACCACAGAAGGGAGACCGGCGAAAAGTCGCATTGCTGAGGCCTGAGGAATAATTTTGGATCAGAGGAAGCATACGCTATTATTGCCAAAGGAGGACCAACTTTCTCCTCCCAGGAGTTGCCGGCTCCTCGCGTTTCGCCATGGCTTATCGTAACAAGAATAGCTGCTCGCGCAGGTGGACCGAGGTGTATCTCGTATGACACAGCGATGGACCTGGTGCCAGTGGTACTATATTATCGCAAGTCGAGCCGGCCTCTTTCCCCCACTTCCCCCTCCTTCTCTCACAGACGACTGTCGTGAAAGTAGTTCATCGCAGAAGTCTACCACTAAGTATGGCGTCTACAGGAGTTGACGGCTTAGCCGTCCTCGATCGTGGAGACCAAGATACGGGCGGTCTGCACCACCGCCGCTCAACGGACGTCTCTGGCTTTTACAGCGAGAAGCGCGCCGATTCCTTTTCAAAGGACATCGAGGGGTCGTCTACCGACGACGGCTCGAGCGAAAGTGGCGAAGTCCTTAGCGACGCCCGAGACCTCGTCACCCACGTCATCTCTGTTGAGGACGACCCCTCCCTTTCTCCATGGACATTCCGTATGGCTGTCATCGGTCTCGGTCTCTCGGCTTTCGGTGGTGTTCTCGCAGAGATCTACTACTTCAAACCGCAGACGGTTCTCGTGTCAACTATGTTCCTTGCAATTATTTCTTATGTTGCAGGATTGGCTATGGAAACCTTCATTCCTCGTTGGGGCTACTTCCGTTACCTCAATCCCTTCCCCTTCAACAAAAAGGAAAACGCTATGATCGTCATTATGGCGAGTGCTGCGGCAAACTCCGCCCTTGGCACCGAGGTCCTCGCCGTGCAGAGATTGTTTTATAATATCAATCCGAATCCAGCCGCGAGTATCTTCCTCCTCTTTTCTAGTCAGATGATTGGCTATGGTATCGGAGGACTGATGCGATGTAAGCTTCAAACTACTACGAATCAAAGAAGATCGGTACTAATATTTTACAGCCATCCTCTTGTATCCGTCAAAGATGCTGTACCCTGGTGTCCTTCCCCTCATTTCCATGTTCGACGCCCTCTTCGATGCGGGCGCTAAGAAGAAACTGCGCCTTTTCTACATCGCTTTCTTCGCCATCTTCATTTGGGAATTGTTCCCAGAGTGGATGTTCCCTCTGCTCACGGGTTTCTCCGTCTTCTGCCTCGCCAATCCAAACAGCGCAGACTTCACTCGTGTCTTTGGTGGCTCGAACGGAAACGAAGGCCTGGGTCTTTTGAGCATCTGCTTTGACTGGCAGTATATTAGCGGAGGCGTAAACCCTTTCGCTATCCCGCTTCAGGCGCAGTTTAGCAATTTCCTCGGGTATATCTTGTGCATGTAAGCCTCCACTGCGTCTCATTTTATGATTCATCTTACTCAAGTACGTATAGGGCTGTGTTCGTTGCCGTATACTACAAGAACATTTGGAGTTCGTTGGCATTCCCCTTCCTCTCCCAGGAGCTGTTCTACGCGAATGGCACGTTATATAACCAGACGCTTATCCTCAATGCAAACTTTGAAGTCGACCCGACCTTGCTGGCGGAGCAGGGTCTCCCGTTCTACTCTGGAACGTGGGTGACTCAGCTTCTCGTCACTAACCTCGGTATGGCCGCGACATTCACGCATCTACTTCTCTGGAACCGCGACGATATGAAGGCAGCATGGGAATGGCTCGCGCCGTCGGCCCTTCGCAAGTACCGCGAGAATTTCACCTCAGAGTCGTTGAAATTCTGGAAGCAAGGGACGACAGAGGAACGGGAAGCGGAGCTCGCGGACAACAAAGACCTTGACCCGCATTACCGCCAGATGCTGAAGTACCCCGACGCACCAAACAGTTGGTATGCAATCACCCTTGTCCTCAGCGCCATCACAGCACTTGTCGTTATCTACAAGACAAACTCGACGTTGCCATGGTGGGGCTTCCTCGTTTCGCTTGCGCTCGCGACGATTTCTATTCTTTTCTTCGGGACCCTCTATGCGATTACTGGTCTTCAATTCATCATCCAGCCGTTCGTGCAGATGATCGGTGGATTCATTCACCCAGGGAAGCCGATGGCAAACATGTATTTCGTGCTTTTCTCTTACAGTAAGGAATTCTCTCTCCCTTCCCCACGTACAAGCGTACTGATGAGGTTTTAGACTCTGTGAACCAGGCTCAACTTCTCTTGCGGGATTTGAAGATTGCACAGTACACGAAGTTGGCTCCTCGCGCTGCCTTCACCGCGCAGACCATTGGCACTCTCTTGGGCTGCATTCTCAACTTCAGTACGTTTAAATGACAAATTTTGAACTTGGCATCTCACTGACGCACAATTTTATCAGCGTTGATGAACAGCATTATCGACAACCAACGCGAGATTTTGCTATCTGTCGAAGGTACAAACATTTGGTCTGGTCAGCAACCCCAGCAATACAATTCGCAGGCCATTGCTTGGGGCGGGCTCGCACACGAGCTGTTCGCAAATGGCAAGCGATACGATTGGGTCGCTTGGGCTTACGTCCTCGGGCTCATTGTCCCCGTACCCTTCTGGCTCGTCCACAAGAAATATCCATCTCTCCGACTTGACTATCTGTACACCCCCGTTATTTGGTACGTCTCCATCATCTCTTTCTCAAATGTGCAACGTTTCCAACCTCACAATCAAATGTTTTAGCTACTATATTGGCTGGCTTTGCGTCGGCATCAACTCTTCGATTCTCTCTTACTTCTCCATTGCATGGTTCTCCCAATGGTTCCTTCGCACACGCTATCCGAAGTGGTTCGTTAAGTACAACTACATCCTTGGTGCAGGTACGTGTTCGATGGTATTTCTTTGGTCGTCTTCTCGCTAACTCTCTTCCTTCGTCTCAGCTCTCGATGGTGGAACGCAGGTCATGGTCTTCATCCTGTCGTTCGCTGTCTTCGGCGCGGCCGGTAATTCGCACCTTTTCCCGCAATGGTGGGGTGCCAACCAGAACGGAAATTACGATCGCTGTCTCCTCATTGACGACTAACGACAAACGATGCATATTCATAGCCCATTTTTCCTCCCTATTTTCTCATCACTCTCTCCGATGTGATTTCACTCACGATGTAATTCACGATGTACATACATTTTCTGGCGTTAAGATCTAAAGTACATGCTCGAAGTTTGATAAATATCGCGCTCGGGAATTACCGCATTTTTTAAAACCCCGCCAAACGACTCTTCAGAACGACCTTGAAAGACAACACAAGCGACAACATAGAAGTTTCGAAACCACCAATCCCTTCGAAATCCCTCTGCGATTCAAACTCGGGGCCTCTATGCGATAGTTCCAAATCAATTCTTCGAAATGCAGCACCTGAGTCCGACTCCGTCATCCCAACTTGGTCGCTGAACGGTGGTCAACTCGAATTGAACGGAAATGAGGACCAGTCGCTGTCAAACCAAGAGTGCTGAAAGGAGACCGGATCGAAGAAAGCGCGACCGATTATCTATTATTGAAGAGGATAGTAGAGGAATGAGAGTTGAATCAGGCTCATGACTCGAACTTGACGATGGAACTCTGGTGGGAAAAGGTCAAACAAAATCGCGATCAACGTTCCGCAGCGCAATCGACAACGTTTCAATCGGACGGCCACCATCGACGAGTCGACGACGACAGAGACCTTTTCCGATTCGACATTCCCTCGTCACCCATGCCGCTTTCGACTCTTAGTGTTCAAGGCAAGTGACATGCGCGGTCAGATATGTTACTGTGAAGGACGGCGCGCTCCAAGCGCGATGAAGCTCTGTCGATACGAAAAGCATCACCCCAACTTCACGTCAGGAAATACGATGAGACCTTGACCAGGAGGAAGAATCTTCCATGTTGGCGCACGAAATATTGCGATTCACAGCGGTGAACTTGTTGCAGACTGGTCCTCGGGAAATATATGTACCCTACGCATACGGTACATCTCTCGTATCTTGAATCTAGATTCCGCGGTCTTCAAGTCGATTGGCGCAATTCCAGCGGGTCTCCCACAGTATCTCATGACGGGTTCAACTTCGACATTAATACTGGAACGGGCCTTATCGTCCAAAGGCAGCGGCCATTGGTCACACAAAGTCCTACTGAAAGGAGTTCGTTTCACGGCTAGCGCAGTTGAAATCTCGGGTTCCTGCGCTCTATCTTTGCAACGGAAAGACGGGGCCTACGAATCTCTTGTAATTGCTCCCATCTGCGCACGCGAGCTTCTTCTTTATCGCAACGTCGACTATCTTGCCTTTATCCGAAAATGTTATATGCCGACTCGTAGCAGCTACGAAACAAACAATTGGTGAGTTTATGCTATCTGATGTTTGGCGGTTAGATTAATTCCCTAAAATTGATTCTTCTTTTCTGCGACAATATTTCAGTGCGCCGCGCAGTTTCAATGCCTTGCTGTGGGGTTATCCGGTGCGTCTCTTCACGTTGATTCTTGCGATTAGAAAGGCAAGAAGTATTTTGGTCAAACTGTGGCATATGGAGACCCTTGCCTATTTCGCCTTCAGGTCTCAAGTCTTCGCCAATCCGCGACCTTTGGAATCGCGAAATCATCGTGTCTTTTGACTTTTTCTCAACTTTCCTTTGAAGTGCAACTGGAAAAGCTTTTTCTTGACTATGTTCTGGGCTTGCCGAGACCAGAATATCACGGCTACGTGTCGGAAAAGGCGAAAAACAGCAAGATAACCAGAGGAGCTCTGAACGATGCCGGTATTCCCAAGAAGGGCGAAATTTCTCCTCTCAGAAGCTTTGAAGCTGGCCTTGAATATTGCTTATCGACACAAGAATAGGCACATCCTCAGGTGGTCCAAACAGCTTTAGGACTATATAATGCGCGCTGTGGCTCCCCGGTTCTTAGTCCCCACTGTTCGCCGTTCTCTCACAGACGACGACCAGATTACGGCTCGGTATGTCGTCCACCGGAGTCGATGGCTTGGCCGTCCTCGAGTTCGATCAAGGAGACAAAGGTTCTTTACACCATCGTTCTACCGAAGTTTCTGATTATTACGATGAGAAACGGACCGGTTCGTTCTCAAAGGATGTCGAGGAGTCGACCACCGAGGATGCCTCAAGTGAAAGCGGGGAAGTCATCGACAACGCACGAGATCTCGTCACTCACGTCATATCTGTCGAAGATGACGCCTCGCTCTCTCCCTGGACGTTCCGGATGGCTATTATAGGCCTTGGTTTGTCCGCCTTCGGAGGTGTTCTCGCTGAGATCTATTACTTCAAACCTCAGACAGTCGGCGTTTCGACCATGTTCCTTGCGATTATTTCGTACGTCGCTGGAGTAGCCATGGAGACTTTCATTCCGCGCCGGGGCATCCTTCGTCACCTCAATCCCTTTCCTTTCAACAAGAAGGAAAACGCCATGATCGTCATTATGGCCAGCGCAGCGGCAAACTCCGCTCTTGGCACAGAGGTTCTCGCAGTTCAGAGGCTATTCTACAATATCACTCCGAATCCGGCGGCGAGCATTTTCCTTCTCTTTTCGAGCCAGCTTATCGGCTATGGCATTGGAGGTCTCATGCGATGTGAGTAACGCCGATGCATATATAATAAGCACCTCACTATATTCTTTTTAGCGATTCTGTTGTATCCGTCGAAGATGTTGTATCCCGGCGTCCTCCCGCTCATTTCTATGTTTGATGCTCTGTTTCAAACAGGATCTTCAGCGAAGAAGAAGCTCCGGCTTTTCTACATCGCCTTCTTCGTCATTTTTATCTGGGAGATATTTCCTGAGTGGATGTTCCCGCTACTTACTGGCTTCTCCGTATTCTGCCTTGCGAAACCGAATAGCGCGAACTTCACTCGCATTTTCGGGGGGTCGAACGGGAACGAAGGGATGGGCCTCCTTAGTATCTGTTTCGACTGGCAGTACATTAGCGGAGGTGTTAATCCGTTCGCTATCCCTCTTCAAGCTCAGTTTGGAAACTTTTTGGGATATCTCTTATGCATGTAAGATTTTTTTCCGACGCCGTTGTCCCTCGTCGCTGACCAAAAACATCAGGGCCGTCTTCAGTTTCGTCTTCTGGGGCGATGTTTGGCAATCCAGATCACTGCCGTTCCTGTCGCAGGAGCTTTTCTACCCAAACGGCACGCTTTACGATCAGACTCTTATTCTGAACGAAAATCTCGAGGTTGACCCTACTTTGCTTGCGGAGCAGGGATTACCATTCTACGCTGGTACATGGGTCGTCCAGTTGCTCGTCAGCAACCTCGGCATGGCTGCGACGCTCACCCATCTACTCCTGTGGAATCGCAATGATATGCGTGCTGCGTGGGACTGGTTGGCTCCCTCCGCCCTTCGCAAATATTACCAGGACTTCACCGTTGAGACATTGAAGTTCTGGAAGCAGGGTACGCCTGAGCAACGCATGGCCGAGATCGCCGATAACAAGGAGATCGACCCCCATTATCGCGAGATGTTGAAGTACCCGGACGCTCCCAACAGCTGGTACCTTATCACATTCATCGTCAGCTGTATCACGGCGTTGGTTGTGATTTACAAGACAAATTCCACACTTCCGTGGTGGGGCTTTGCAATCTCACTCGCTCTTGGCTCGACGTCAATCCTCTTCTGCGGGACGTTGTTCGCTATCACTGGGTTTGGCTTTACCATTCAGCCGTTCGTCCAGATGATTGGTGGTTTCATTCATCCGGGAAAGCCGATGGCCAACATGTATTTTGTGTTGTTCTCGTACAGTAAGCATCTCGCTCTTTGCGTCACTCTTACGCTCACTCGCAATAGACTCTGTGAACCAGGCTGGGCTCCTTCTGTCTGACCTGAAAATTGCGCAATATACAAAACTTCCGCCTCGTGCAGCTTTCACCGCACAAATTGTTGGAACACTTCTCGGTTGCATTCTCAATTTCTGTGCGTTCTATAGCTCCCTGTTCTCCATCGAGCTAAGGACTGATTATTTTTCTTCGACCCCTTTCTTTCCCAGCCTTGATGAACAGCATCATCGACAACCAACGAGAAATTTTACTCTCCGTCGAGGGCACAAATATTTGGTCGGGCCAACAGCCTCAGCAATACAATTCGCAAGCAATAGCTTGGGGTGGACTAGCACACGAATTGTTTGCGACAGGAAAACGTTATGACTGGGTCGCCTGGTCCTATCTCGTCGGACTTTTCGTACCAGTGCCCTTCTGGCTGCTACACAAGAAATATCCGCGTCTAGGACTTGATTATCTCTACACCCCTGTCATCTGGTGAGTTACGTATCCTTGCTCTTTCGCTTCTTCCCGAAATTTTTTGCTGACTGCAGAGTTGCAATTTTCATCCACCGTCTAATAAGCTATTTCATTGGGTGGCTGTGCGTTGGGATCAACTCTTCGATCCTTTCTTACTTCACGGTTGCATGGTTCTCCCAATGGTACCTCCGTACACGCTATCCGAAGTGGTTTGTGAAGTACAACTATATTCTTGGTGCTGGTGCGTCCGGACCACTTCTTACTCATACCTCGGACATCGATGACTCATACAAATTCTAATTGCATTTGAAATACGTAGCTCTGGACGGTGGAACCCAAGTGATGGTATTTATACTATCTTTCGCCGTTTTCGGTGCCGCGGGGAATTCGCATCTGTTCCCCCAATGGTGGGGCGCGAACCAGAACGGAAACTACGATCGTTGTTTGGTAATCGACAGCTGAGCAACACCCCCGAGATGTTCATTGTAAGGTGCGTGTAAACATTTATGCCATTCCTCTACCCCCTCGATTTAAACCACATGTCATAGTTTTCCCTTACGATGAGGCAACGATCGCGCACAATTGAGCCGCAAGACCGAGCTGCACAGTCAGAAATGTAAACTGATGATGAATGTAATACGACCCGTACGGATGTTTACTGAGATCCTCTTCCGCTCCAAATCCAAGGCCTGTTCAGATGATGAGTTCCTTGTCGGAGTGCGATAAGGTCACAGAATGCAAAGATTCGCGCCCCGTAGCAGCGCCCTTCGTCGGAGGTTGTAGTGCCTGGCGCGGTCCACAGCGCACAGTTAGTAGGCGCGCAGTCTCGGAGACAACGGACGGATGCGCCTGCAATTGCAACCACGCTCACAAACTAAGCGCCAATGCCGCCAATACTCGTCATTACTGGGATGTTTTCTGCTGTGTCCGCCCGCTGTTGACGAAACGCCCGGATGGTCGACGAAATGCACAGTTGAGGGTCCAAAGGGCGGGGTGCACGAATTTCCGCGTTCACCAACTCTGTTAGTAACGGGTCGTACCTGTCGGCGAGGCAACTTGACTGCGAACGGTGTCCGTATTACCGGGGAAAATGCGAACGCAACGCACTACTAGCATGTGGTGCACGTTAGTATTTGTTTCAAGCATTTTTCTGGCAAGATATTGTAAAGAATTATCACACTTTGACTTCATCTTCGAAAAGAAGGGTATTTCGAAGAAGGCGAAAGGGATCCCATCGGCTCCAAGACGCAGTCCGTCCCATTGTCCCCCTTTTTCCGACGATATGATACTGCTCATCCGCTAATGTCCGAGTTTCAAGGTGATGGATGGGATATGTCGTGGAACGTTGGGTACGCGACCTCGAGCCAGACAAAGATTCACTCGATGAAGCGTGAACTAAGAATGGCAGTAACGTGGCGGTCAACCTTCGACATGCCAAGTATGCCCGTGAAGATGATCGATGATTGCGAGCGCATATTCGAGATCGTCTGCAAATTGAATGTCTATCTGGCAGTTATTGTGATCCAACGCACCTGCTGCAATCATTCGCTAGGGCTCAGCTCCGGGGGGCGTAGCCCGCTGCAGCCACCATCGTCACATCTTCGAGGTTTGCTACTCCACCACCTTCCTCCATGTTTACGGCGCATCACGAATTTCTTGGATTTCCCCAAGTGCGTATGCTGTGACAAAAAAAGGGGGGCGGAGGTGCTGGATAAAGTGCTCGCGATACTTCCCGACCTCGCATCACCTTTTCGAGAATTCTGAGAGGGGCGCCGCACGTCAAGCACATTGGCAGGAGCACTGGAATCCCGACCACGACGGTTGGCAAGCAAGAGGTTCGTTGCAGCGCCTGGACTTTGCATGAGTAGGACTCGGACGGCGTAAAGGAGTCCCCGTATGCACCTGTGCAGCCTCATGTTTAATGTAAATTTCAAAGTATCTGTACTTTGGGGATTATAGAGACGGCCTCCACGGTGTTCATGGGATGTTGCGATGTTCATAGCTTCCGACTCGGTGGCATTTGATGTTAAAAAACGGCCTCACGTATTTGGATTGTATCGTCGTTGGCGTACGTTCAAGGATCTGTTCCGGATTTCGATCCTAGTCAAAGAAGAAGGAAAAAAAAATAAGCGTTCTGTGGACACCGATAGCTATCGAACCACATGCGCGATCGTAGGACAGAGGTACGTGAGTGAAGGTGACGAAATGAATGGACATCACCGAGTTCTAGCTGGATATGGTCAATCAGAGCTTCGGGGAACCCTGCAATGCACCGCCATTTACCTAAATTATTTATCGATCTGGTGTCTAAGTTAAGGTCATACTCGCCCCTCGGGCTCTCTCACCGTGTCAATGACGGTGTTCGCCATGGTCGAGTATAAGCCCAGCCATCGCGATCGGATCGAGACGAGCGTAAGGACGTAAGAACTCGCAAAGATGCACTGCTTGAATAGTACCCGCTAACTTGAAAGTTATCGTACGACGAAGTCATGCTAACAGTCGGTAGAGCCGCAAAGCCGTGCATTTTTGAAAACAGGACGTATCAGTGATGTACCTCCGCGAGAGTCACAATAAATTCCCGAAGAAAATGGGACGGGGGACACGGGTATGGAGTGAACTGACGAAATCGCGAAAGCTCTAGTAAGGCGTATGTTATCATTGTTCGTTCCGAGGATGATTCGGAACTTAGGAATCACTTACTTGAACTCCAACGAATTCCTTTCCCGGGATCATACGGGAGGGGAGATAAGGCTCCCCCTCCGATCTTAGCCGCAAATACTGGCGTCTTAGTGTGCTGAAACGTTTACGAAAAAATTCACCTAACGTGTGCTGAATCCATCGTCAGCGGAAAGCATAGGCACCAGCGCCTCATTGATTGACTAAAGGCGTAAGCTTACCAACGAGTAATATGATTACGATATTCTAAGGCTTGATTATCCTTCTGTTGACTCAGGTTCGAAATTAGGTGGCTTGCGTGGCTTGGATGTCAACGCTAAAGTCGATCATATCATATCGAGCCGAAGCGCTTCCCTTGTCGAACAGTCGATCGTCAAGTCTTCCTACCCACAAACCTGAGCGATGTTCCCCGGTGTCATGATGGAATCAAGGAGAGAATAAAATTAATCGAACCCGTTGGACGTTCTCATTCGAGTCGACCGGATACGTGAGGAAAACGCTCCAAATTTGACGAACCGTTGCTCTCCGCATGGACCTGGTTCTTTCTCCCTTTTTTTCTCTCTAAGTTTAATGTCGGCAACTGATAGAAGACGAGCTCACAGAATTTTAGAGAGCGTTCGAGCAATCTGTAGCGTGCTGGTGGTTGTGTGCGCGCAGTTAGAGCAACTCGCGAACGGGACACAGCCCAGGCGAGCCCACCTCGGCAAACCGGCATCCGGGTATTGACAGCCGTGTGGGCCAATGAGCGACGTCGAACGCTGACAGCATGGCGAACACGAAAGCGAACTCTGCAAAGTCGCTGCGATCGCGTCGCGTTCCTGCAGCAATGCCGTCTCCGACTCTTTACTCCGGGCAAACTCAGATCTCAAGATTCTCCTTCTCTGCTGCAAACGATCATGCCATCGTGGCGCGGTCACTGCACGTCAACGCCCGAGCCATTTGCAAACTTTCAACCCTCTCCTCAGTTGTCCGCGCCGATGTCCCTCGCAGCACCAATGACTACTCAATATACCTACCTTCGTTCTGTACAGCTTACAGATCCGTAATCACTGGCAATTTTCCATCTTTTCGAGTCAAGGCTTGTCTCCCCGACGCGTATATAATGCAAAGCACAGTCCTGTTCCCCCTTTCTCAGAATTCTTGCAACTCAGTCGCCGAGTCCTATATCCCTCATTCGACTTTTAGATCTCTCAAAATATGGCCAATACGTCTCAAGGAGATGGTGCGCTACAGCGCGGCAGGGCATGCTTAAGTTGCAGGTATGTCCTCCCTCGCCACGTTCTCCGACTCGGGAGATACATTTCTTTCGCTAACCAACCTTATTTCAGGCGTCGTAAAATGGTTCTTGAACTCCTTTGCATTCTTTTTCGAACGTATACTGACCTCGTTTTACGTGAATTCTTAGAGATGCGATGGTGCTCGTCCCTTCTGCACTCAATGTATACGAGGAGGTCGTCAAGAGGACTGCGAATACACCGACAACCAAGGCCGAACGCGGACTCAGGTTCTAGAAGAGAACGTCGCGAGGCTTCAAGCTAGAATACAAGAACTCGAAAACCCAGATACGACGGCGCCCCCCGTTCTACTTCATGATCCGTATGGAACCGGTGGGGCAGGTCCCTCAGGCTCGGGCATTCAGTTAAACCAGCAGTTCCCCGCAGGTCAGATTAGTACGCCAGCTGGTCTTGCGCTTTCGACGATAAGGCCAGGATCTGTGCCAGCTGCCATGGCGTGGTGGGAGTTCGAAGAGCCTCCTGCTCATATTTCGAATCTTTTGTAAGATATTACTCGTATATTCTTTCTATTTTTAGTACTCATGGATGGTGTTGATAGAATCAAAGAGTTTATATCCAGAGCACCTCGTTTGGGATTTGCGCTCAATATTCCAAGGTTTTTGGCATCGTTGAATTTGCCGACGCTTCATCCTCTGCGCCCCCATGCGGCTCTTTTGCATGTCATTTACTTATGGTCTGTCCACCTTTCAAGCAACTCAGAGCTGGTCCAGCACGAGCACGTCTTCTTGCAGAGGGCTGTGCTCGCACTTCAAGACGCAATAGGTAGCGGTACTGCAAATGTACGTAACACACCATCTTTTACACGACGCGACTGAAAATCTTACTGATGACCGACATCAAATACATCAGGACGCGACCATTGCACAGAAGAGGTTGCACGCCATGCAGGCGGAAGTGCTCCTTGCAATTTACTTCTTCTGTCTTGGGCGCTATCTCGAAGGCCGGTATCATGCAAACGCGGCGGTCTCGCTTGCTGTCAGCTGCGGCCTGCATCGAATTAAACCAGAACTGCTCTTCTCTGCGCCCGCACAGGCCGTACCAGGTTCGTTGTCCGCCTTTACGAACTTTGCTGCGTTGGGTGCTATTGGAGAGTTAGGTTTATTCGATCTGGCTGCCCCGGCCGACGTCATCGAGCTTGGTGAGCGCATCAACGCGTTTTGGGCCGTGTTTTGCGTCGATAAATGCTGGTCGACCGCGGTGGGCTCTCCGTCTTTCCTGGTCGACGATGCTACGTCAGGAACGCGGATCGAGACTCCTTGGCCTTTGAACTCAGAAGATTACGAAATGGTAAGCGTTGTTTTATTGGATCATAGATCTAACATTGATAAGTTTTCGTTCTTCCTCTTGTCACAGCTGGGTGCAGATGTCATAGCTTCCATGTTTCCCCCTTCTGGGCAGACCGTGCAGAGGTTTCTATCGGGACAAACATCTTTGGACGACGTCATTGGAAGCTCCTATCCTGCGCTCCGTGTGAAGGCATCAGCGCTCTACGAGCGTGCTGCCCGTGTCGCTTCGGTTGTCAGTGCAGGTGAATGATCCACACTCTGATTTATTATATTTGATTACTGAGCAAAAGCAATTAAACAGCGGGCCCGAACGCACAAGGCGAAACCCTCGACCTGGCGCGCCTGATTACGAATTTCGCTAGGAGCCTCGTTCCCCTCGACAATATCACCTCTCAAGTAGAGAATGTGAACCATCAGCAGGATCTGCTCGTCATTCACAGTTTGGCGCACAGTGCCATGATCCGCCTGTACAGTGTTCGTGCCTCCGCAGCGCCGGGGGGCGACTTGCGCGACATTAACGTCTGCCTCATCCACGCGGGCGAGATTCTGCGTGTCATGGAATTCCTGCTCAATCAAGACCACAGCAGTGACATGGTTGATCCCATCCTAGGGGTGAGTAAACAGAATCGTAGCACCGACGTCTCGCTTCCCCTCCGCAGTCCACATATTTGACCGGTGCCCCCGGTGATATCCCATCTTATGATCTCCTAACTGATACAATGTCTTTTTCTTCGTCAGGCTCTGTGGATGACTGCGGCGCAGATCTTCGTACAGGAACTCGCGCGCGCCCGCGCCACGGCGGGACAAGACGCTTCTTCGCGAGCACGTGTAGAAGCCTTGGAAAGGAACGTCGATCGTCTCTCCGCAGCGCTTTCGAATGCAGTCGTACGACCTATTCTTGGTATGCCCCTTCCCTCTTTTATTTAGAGTTGCTGCTGATCATTGACGCTGACGCGATGCTGTACATGTGCGTCCGATAGGCTTCCATGTGGCACAGATTTTTGATATCATCCAACGCTAAAAGTCTGTTTTAATCCAACTTCGAAATTTCTCCACGATCGCTGCGCCACATCGAAGATAGTCCTTTGCCTTACCTGTCTGGAAATATGCAACATGCTTCGGCTTACAGAAAAAGTGTAGATTCGTTAAAATACCTCAAGATCGAGCTGTACTGTACTGGATTAATTGTCTAGTATGCTATCGTAGTAATGTAATTAATAGGATCTACACTCATGTTAGAATCGGGGAAACCGTATTGCTACGTTGAAGAAATTCTAGGCAAAGCTTCTATAGGTTCAAAGAAGTTCGCAAGGAACGTAATGTATTTATTTGAGACTCTGTATAATCAATGAGCAATCTATCTTCTTGCACGGTTCGAAGAGATTGAATACTCACCGACCACGGGATACGTCGACCGCAGTTGAACAAGCGTCTGCATGATGCGCGTCGACTCAGCTTCAATGACGTCCGAAGGTACAGACACCTCTCGTCCTGGTGGCGTGTCCCTCACGCGACGCGTCTCACTTAGCAGGACCTTGCACGCCAATGTACAAGACGGCTGCGGAATTTGAAATTGAATTCGGTTCCAGAGAAAAAGAAAAGATTTAGTGACACTCACAATGACGAATGCTGGCAGCGAGGCGACCTCGTCCGCCTTTAAGTATCCGAGAGTGGCTGAAATGAGCCGAGCTGCATGGAGGCAGCGTCCATAGGCGCTTGCGTCGGAGGATGAAACGGTCTCGTGCAGGACGATGAGCGATGAATATGCTATGCAGTGCAGCATAACAAAGTGACACTTCCTGTCTTGCGGCGCTTCAACATCCAGTGACGCCAGCGTGGAGATGAACGTGACGATCGTCTCATCCGCCAGTCTGATCGTCTCTTGAAGCTGTTCATTGACATTCGCTGCGCAAGGCATGCAGTGTCAAATTCAAGCGGATATAGGAGGTGTATAGAGCTGCGCTCGTACCTGACGGCCTTGAAGAGGCGAGGCGTGACGCAAGCTCGTAGACGGCGCTCGCTTTCGCGGCAAGTGCGAGAGCACTGTACCCAGAAGTCGAATTTCCCCGTTCCATAATAAATTGGCGGACAGGTTGGGAATGATTCGCCGCCTGGAATGCGGAAGATCCCTGTGGAGCAAAGCATGTTTCAACCTTAAAACGTTCGAGTATAACAAAGTGTGGGACATACCGCCACATACTCGTGTGCCCATAGAGGCCAAGGAGTAGTGATCATCATATCAGATTTTTCATCGACCCTCAACCTCGCAGGTTTCCGGGATGCAACAGCCCAACAATGATCTAGAATGAACACCTGCCAGAACAGCATGATACGTTCCCCCTCATCCACATTATCGCCGTTGTTCTGACCGGGAGAAACGACATGCATTCCAGAGGAGAGGATAAGTGAGATGGCCGCCGTTACATGATAATCCGTCTCGATAGGACGGCCGCAAGCATATGCATAGAGTGCGAGAAGTATTTGAGTCTGGACAGCTTGAAGGTGCCGCGTCGCGCTCTGAGTATCAAGTTGTATCTGTAGTGCCTGAGTAGCCCGTTCGAAAAAGGCTCTTTCTGCCTGTGGTTTGGCAACATCTCGATTCCCGGACAATCTTGCGCCCCAGAGATAAATGGCATAAATAAGACCTTCATGAGGATACTTGTCGTCGGAAGGTTTGAGTGCAAGTGCCGCCTTCATTCGAGGAACATCGAGAGAGAAGGATAATTGCGAGGATCGCTCAAAGAATTTGTCTTGTCTGGTCTCAGGGATTAGTTAACGATTGCTTGGTAATACGAGATACTCACAAATATTTTGAGATGTTTGGAGGGAGAGGTTCGTAGTCCCACCAACTTACGGGGGCAGATTCCATATTTACACTGGCGCAAGCGCCATAAGGCTGCACATTAGGATTTGTATGCCCGCGACCTAGATGAGTAACGATGCTTGAAAAAGATTTCTAAAATCCCAGACGAGTCCCACTAACCGAATCCTGCAGGCCGACTACTTCTTCCAGCCTCGAGTTCTCTCGCGCGCTGCTGCAGCTGCGCCAAATAATCTTCAAGTAGCTCCGTGCGCGTCGAGTTGAAGCTGTCCGTGTATTCGCAATCCATTTCTCGCCCACTATCAATGCACTGAGAACAAATTGGACGAACGCCGTCGCATTTCTTGACGGAGAGTTAAAGACGTCGATAGTTTTAACATGACCATACGCACGAGCTTCCTTCGCCTGCAGCAAATGCAAGCCTTTCCTTTCTTTAGAGCGGATGAACTGGACGACATTAGCTTCTTAGAATGATGAGTACGAGTTGTGACAAACCTTCACATCTGTCAGTCAGTACTTATACTTCACCGAATTGCATTAGCAAGGATGCAACTCGCCCGAAACCTGACGGGGATCAACTCTGAAGCACAGACTAGTAAAATCAGAGACGTTTTAGAGGAACAACAAGGCAAACCTGGAGATCGTGTCCCAATATTCAACATTAACGCCGGACGCGTCAAGTGAGCCAGCATCATCGGTTTGTCCGTATTGACGATCTCGCGCAGTTTTCTCGAATACAAAGAGATTTTTCCAGGACGATCGTTTCGCCGGCCACGCAGAAAAACGTGCAGAAAGACTAACGATCAATATCCAGTGAATCCGAGGTGTTTGCTTGCCGAAGCTACAATACTGAAGCGCTTACGCACGAAGGGGCTAGAGGGGAAAGTATCAGACACTGATTTGATATTTGTCGCCACTTACGTCTTCCGTGATACCCAGTGTTGCACTAAACTTCGGGGATGTATGATGCGACAACGACTCGTGGAGTTCGGGGGATTTGTTGATTTGCTTTTCTGTGACTGACGAAGGTGAGTAGAAGAGGCGTGCTTACGAAGGCGCAGCGAGACCGGGTATCTTAAGCCAATGAGTGAAAAATGACGAGGATAAGAAAACCCTCCGTAGAGCATTTTGCGATCGATGCCACGAGTCGGAGGTCCGAGTAAATTTGAGTCACAAGTAGACCCCTTTATCTCTATGCTGCTTGTTATTCTTGGAAGCGAAAATTCAGAGCTTGCCTTCACATTTAGACGGCCTAAGACCTTGAATTTTGGTTTTCTTCCTGGATGACAGTACGTTGAAAATACGGTCAATTTCATTTCGGCGTCCACTCTGGTTGTATGACACGTCCTCCTCATAGCCTCGGGGATTTCGAGTCAAGTATAACCAAAGCAATTGGTGATCAGATATGTAATCAAGTGGAGGGTTTGAGTCCCGTGCGTTCGCTTGCGTGCTGTTGTGTGGATGTGCAGCTTCGAACGTCTGTTTAACGTTGATCATACATGGTTCAAACTCCGCCGGATGTTGCCGAGCCCCCTTGATTGCGACTGGAGATCTCTCGCTTTTGTTGATAACTACTACGACGCGCGCAAGGACGACGAGAATTCCCTCACATCTGTATTTCAAGAAATCAATAGCAGCCTCTTTGGAGAACAAGAATTATTTGGAACTATCTCACACTACACTGGCTTTCCGGCCTGAATGACCTCCTCCTTACGGCACCGTGCACTTTTGAAACTTTGTGGCACCCTCAAATGAACGCCCTCTCCAAAGCTCCGACGTTTTCCCTCCCGACTGGGCTCTTGATCGCCTCTTCGCCGCGACTGAGGGAATGTACAGGGCCGGGCTTGAAGCATTGCTTGAGGATTACGGTTATTAACCTTTCCAAGGTAAACGGTAACTCAACCACCTAATCAAAAGTTGAAGCAGTGCGTTTCGCTCATGACCGTAATGGCTATAGCATCTAATCTTCCGATTTTTGAATTCGTTGCACGCACTGTATCTCGTGTGACCCCTGCTCGCGACGGCTCTGAAGACTTTATCCGGTTCGCATGTCTTTGGTCGAGCTTTCTGATTTCTAAATAAATTTACAGGCGTCTAAACCTTGCAAAAGGGTTGGAGGTTTCACTGTCATCTCTTAGTCGTTGTGATTGTAATGGAATTTCGTCAATCAAAGGAATAGGCGCCTACTTCCGATCAATTACTAGGCCTCATCCAAGATCGCAGCGCTAAGAACAAGGATTGTTAAAATGTTCCAAGTGCGGACAACGGATCCGAGTTTGAACCTGGAGCGAAACATATCCATCTCCGAAAAGCGGAAAGTTGCTACGTCTTCAAGACGTTCAATGCCGGAATGAATGCATCAAGCCAAGACTATCATACATAAAGCCTGAAAACGTGCAATGAGCGGTGGTTACAGTGGATACGGTAATGCTATACGATACGATACGATACGATACGATACATAGAATACAATATCGAAAGAAATGTGCGACTCCGACGTAAAGGAACGTGATCGTGACTCAAGGGTATAACCAAGTGAAGAAAATAACGAAGGAAAGAATGAAGAACTAAACAAAAACATATGATGAAATGAATAATAATGACGGACGTGGCGGCCAGAAAGGTTTCAGAGCAAGAATGCCATCTCACTAAGCCGTCTGCTTTCGTCGTCTTCGATCGCGCCTGCCTCCAGCATAATAGTGGCTCTGGAGTGCATCGTCGGACTGAGGGGAGCCCTGGTATTTGGAGTTGGCACACGCGGTGGCATAGACTTCTTCGAACCGAATTGATCCTCCGTCACCACATTCATGTTACGTGATGGGAGTCTCGTCGGGTCAGTGAAGGTTCGTTGTGCATGCTTGGATTTGGACCCGACCGAGAAATTGCCGACGACCGACTTCTTCAAATTATTGAACGAAGTGCTTGCACGGGGAAGCAAAGGAAGGGTTAAACCAGACTGAAGAAAAATCAAGAAAGTTAATCTGAGGACCATGAACTCGTCTACAAAATGTGCACTCACTTGTTGCTCTTTACCCTCCTTTGAATCCTTTGTATTGCGCCGGCGACCAAAGATGCTTTTCGAGGGTTTATTAGGTTGCACAGGCCCCTCAAGCGTTCGCTCGGAAGTCCGACCCGAATCTTGGTCTGGAAGTGGGGATGCATCTCGAGTACCATCGACATTCATTTGCGAAGTAACATTTCCCGCTCCAATGGGTCCGCTGATATCGCACTCTTGGGAGCCAGACATGTCTATTGTATCCAGTTGCGGTATCTGCAAAAAAAGATGAAAAAGATGTCGAGGTCAGAACACCGGGTTCATATTTTGTTTGACTTTCAGTACGTACGGCGTCTTGTAACTTCAAGGCGGAAATGACCGGCGAAGGTGGTAAGGACCGGTCTGGCGCGACGATGTCCAACGGTGAGATAGGAGTATCTGGGCCCGTAGAGGTCGAGGAGGTAGCAGATAGTGACAGGGACGGAAGAGTCGTTCCGGACTCAAGAGTTGACGACGTCGATAAAGTTTTTTGAGGAATGTTTGCCGTTGCCGGTTGAAGGGAAGGTGTTGCTTGCACGGATGTCGGTAGTGGAATGAGTGAAGGCGACAACGGAGGCAAGGAGTCGACGGGCGAGGCTGGCAAGGGTACCTGTCTCGGAGACATTTCGATCGGAGAGAGGGGCAAAGGAATCATCGTGGCTGGTAATGTCAGCGAATCAATGTTCAACGTCAGTCCGTTACCGGAACTTCTCGATGAGGACTGCTTGGGTGTTGCATGTCCTGATGACAACCGTGACGGCGAGGGCGGTTGAGTTGTTGGCCGCGAGACGACGGGGGTCTTGCTCAACCATTCATTGACCTTGTCTGATGATGTCTTGCTACTACTCGAAACCACAGAGCCTCGAATGCGAGGAGACCCCGGATTAGAAGATGTAGATTGATCTTTGCTTCCCGTGCGGCGGTTCTTGGGGGAACTCGATGCTGTTTCTCCAGCAGATGCATCAGTGAGACTCGTCGCTTTCGTCGAACTTGTTTGAAAGCTAGCCGACTGCGGAGAGGCAGAACTGCGAGGAGACGACGGCGTGCTGCCATCGCTTCGTTTGGTCGCATGACGACTCGACTTCGGACTTGTGCCAGGACTCGGTTTCGATGGTGACGACGGCGCAGAGAAGAACACTGTCGTTCCTGTTTGTGGTGACTGGAGGCGTTCTCCACTCGTCATGGAGGTCGGGCTTTCGGCTACCACCACGGGCGACAATGAAGGAACTTCAGCGTCCCACGCAGTAGAAGAGCTCTGTGGAGACTTTGGAAATTTCCACGAACTGAGCTTGGCTTTACCACCGTCCGAACTTGACTTCGGCAATACAAGTGGTGTCGGCACCCGTGACTTCTGCCTCTTAGGAGATACATTGTCTTGTCGAGAGGGCGTCGTCGTCGTCGTGATCACAGGTGTCTGAGGAGAGATATCTTTGAGCGGAGTCGCTGTTTCAACACCAACGAGAGCCGTTTCCTCTGAGGTTTCCTCGTCTTCGTCGCCTTCTTCCTTAATTTTCATCATCCACTCCTGTCGAATGACATCGGCTGCGCTCATTCCGTCGCGTGCACCTTCGGCCTTGGGCTCGACGAAAACCTCCGGAAAAACCGCAGAATATCGCCTGCTCGCAGGGAGGAGACCAAGCGATTGTAAAGCCTCCGCACGACGCCGGTCGCGAGAGCTCCCACCTGATGGGGGCTCAGTGGGTTGGGAGGTGACTTGACCCTTCAAATTGCCCTGCGACTTGCTCGTCAAAGTCGACTTCCCCATAGCAGACAGCAACCTGGCTGGCGCTAATGACTTCCTGCGCTCTGTGGCGGTGGGCTCTGAAGATGGGGCGCCTCGGGCATCGGTGGTCTGCATAGGGGTCGCAGAGTTGTTGTCCGTGGGCGGTCGAAGCGATGATGAGGAACGAGCGATTCTCGTCGTAAGGCTCTTCAAAAGTCCAGATTTCGCTGGACGCAATGCAGAAGAGGCGATTCCATCTTGCTTTCCTCTGTACAATCAAATCGATAAATAAATAAATGGTGACTGACTTCGGAAACTACTGACCTGTCATCCGGAGTGCTATTCGTCGCCTTCCTGACCGGTCTAAGGGGTTCACAGTCAGCATGGAGTTTCCGACAATAGTGTATGTGCATGAGGAGTATTCATAACATATAGTAATTTGAATTTGTTCTGAAGGAACACTACGGCCACGAGAAAACAGCTTCCCGATGCATCAAAGCAGTTCTTTCCGCAGCATTTCTGTAGTAAATTCCAAGCGGCGGGGGAGAACGAGGATGAACAGAATATAATAGTTCTAAAGTACACACCTCGTCGGATCCTCCTGCCCTTGCTTCGTGCTCATGCTTCCCCACTTAGCGCAAGTTATCAAGAGGTATCAAGGAGATCGTTTGCTTTGCTGGTGCCACGTCGAGAGCAGAGAGGCATCCACGGAGTGCTTCGAGTCGGCTTAGGAGAGCACGAGACACGCTGGCAACGATGCGAATGTCTTATAGACAAGGTGAACCGCTTCCTCGTCAAGTGAGCACACGGTCGGAGAGCTGATCCTCACAGCGTGTGGGGACAGCGAGCCCAAAATTGTACAGGAACCGGTGGGAAGAGGGGGAGGACGAGGATCGCAAGAGTCTAGGTTTGAGAGGCCTTTGATGACGAGGGAGTTCCTGGCGCAAAAAAAGAGAGACAGCTGTGTCAGACGTCTGGGATGATGGTGGTAGGAGAGAAAGAGCGAGCTGCAGCAGAAAGCGAACCATCTGGCCCCGGAGCACGCAGAAAATAAGGAGGACCCGCATCTGCTGAATGGCTGGCTGAAATGAGATGCACCACGGGACGAGGACCATGTCCCAAACCGGCAAGCGATCGGAGCTTCGGTGTCAAATTTTGATGGCGTCTCGCTTACGTGTACCGTCCCTGCCTTTCTTCCCCTTCGCTGCCAGCGCGTCTCGCTTTGCAACATAAAATATTTTTTTCTCTGGGAGCCCGTGCGTCGACACAACAAACGCACCCGAACTCGTTCTCTCACTTTACGACACTCCTTCTTCGAAACTCCCATGAGCCTTACGCTGCTCGTGCGAGCGTCTCATGAGTATTAAATTCGAAGAAGGCATCCGAGAATACGCACCATTCAAGGTGCCAGGTGCTACAACAGCGGATCTCTTGCTCAGCGGGTCACTTACAGTGCTTGGGATAAAATCACTCACCGCTACTGAGGTTCATCGCAGCCTCGGAGAATGCTCTCATTCTCAAGCTCACCGGGTAAGTTGTTAGTACCGTACTTCAATGTTCAGAGTTGATGTTCCTTCAAGCTACAAGGCTCGCAGGCATAAATTGGCATCTAATTGGCCATGGCAACAAGCGGCGCAGCTTCTGGGGAAATAGCATGCAACATATGCGTTTGTCCCCGAATATTCCCATCGTCTTCGAGTCGTCGACCCATTCGTCTTCGCTGTGACCTTCCCCGACAGGATAATTCGTCCACTATAACCTCGCTTGCTTGCCGACTCCTACATCCGAAAGGTCGTGTCTTCATCATTGCTACAATTTGCAGCTCTCGGACAGAAATGGAAGTGCGAAAGACACACCATCTGCGTCTCTTCTGGTCGCTTCTTCTCTCCAAGGTTTAGAACCTTATACACGATGGTTTCTCCGTCTTCTAGGCGTTGGGGAGAGATTTTTCAAATTACAGCGCCCTCTAAGCTCCCCGACCTTCTCCCGCGTCGCATCGGATCCGAGTTCTCCTTCGCCCCCGACGCGTACAGATTTACAAAAAATTAAATCGAAAGGCCGTCTCCCGTCTTCTTGCCAAGCTCGCTCGAACATACGTTTTTGTCTGTTTTGTCTTCCAGCCCGATTCAGGTTCGGCTCCCGTTTACCCCGCACGATCGAGATCTGCGGACCATGAATACAATTTTCGGTTTCTCAAATCCGGCCTCCCTCCCCTTTTGCCAAGACTCCTTATGCGCAGTTTAGAGTCGCGTGCGCGGTGCGCGGTCGAAAGGCGAGTTCTGCAACTCTACGTGCTCTGTTGTCAACATCGTTACTCTCGTCACTCGAGCGAAACTCACTTTTTCTCTCGATCTTCTCAGGATTTTGCGCGCTCAATTTCGAGTAGCGATTGACTCCGCGATCGCAATGGCGGCAACCTCCGAGGACCAGCCTGAAAACACAAACAATGCGATCGCCAGCCCTGCTCTAAAGGTACCTCTCTCGCTGCGCTCGCCTTTTTCATACAATTCATAGTCTGATTTCTGCATTTTTCTCCCGCAGGATTGAACACTTCAAGGGCGCCAATCGTTACTCGTAAAAAAGTCGTCGGCCTTATCGGGTTTTGCCTAATCGACGATTTTGGAATGATTTGCACACAGCCACCACGTGGACCCTCTCATCCTGTCTTGACCGTCCAACTCGAGCCTCTACCGACGAGGAGAGTCCTTTGCTACCTAACTCTCATGTTCTGAGCTTTCCCACATACAAGTATTGGATGATTTACTCCGTTTCAACCCATTGGACGAAAAGATACGAATCGGACGCGTTGTCTCTCACACGTCCTCTCATGTCTCAAGTAAACCCCAGGTTCTTCAAGACCACTTGTCTTTCTTTCTATTTTTCTCGCTGAAGAAGAATTTCCAGTCTATCTCGATCTTTCTTCGAAACCCGCTCGTAGCGGGATGTCGTCGTTCGCTATCTCACGTCGCATTGGTATCACAATCAAGGTTTCAAATGTCGAAGACATCGACTTTACTAACTTACTAGTACGAATTTGTTACTTGAAGATTGACGTTGTGGAAGTCTATTAACCTTTCTTCAATCAGACATGCCTTCGAAATTGATGTCACGATAAGATGAGACATCTAGTTCTTATGGTACGTCATCTTCTACTTTCAGCAATCGAAGGAAAAATCTCACATGACCTGCACTCCTCAAAGATGTCAACAAGTTACAGAAATACTATTTAGATATAAGTTACTAACAACGAATGTACTGATATTGGTTCATCTAGGCATCATTATTGATCCTAGGACAAGCGGCGCGCTCGGGCGCCTTTTCTAAAGGTAAGTTTCAAAAACGAAAGGCGTGCACTTTCACCAACTAAGAAACAAGGATCTAACGACAAATTCTCCAAAATACCAGAGAAATACAAAAGATCCATGTCTCTTCCTTGCACGATTCGTCGAATGGACCGGACGTCCCATTTCTTGCCGCTATTTCGCGATTTGAGGTTTGGAATGGCCACCTCCCTTCTTCCTGCCAGCAAGGCAATAATGACGAACCGCGCGATGACCCGATACGAGACTGGCTATCACTGACACCACCATAGATGCAAGAGCGCATTCCGGAAATAACTGCAGCGACTTGGCACCCATCTCGTTATAAGTGCATCTCCTCTGGTGTCACGTCCTTGAAGCCGAAGTACGGCCACATCATATGCGCATAGAGGTCTTCAGGCTCCTCTGCGTTCTTCCTCCCGACCACGCCATTCACTTCGTATACCGCGTTCGCGCGCTGCGAGTAAAAGTAAACACACCGATTAGTCAGCGAGGACGAAGCCATTCGGCATGTGCGGAAGCACTCACCAAACCAAGGGAAACTTTGATCTGCGGCGGGCCTGGTACATAATGCTGCAACTGCGCGTGCTCCTTCAACTCGTCGTCGTCGTCGTCATCGTCTCCTCGACCATTGACCTTCTCGTCGAACTCGATGAGACGTAAGATGTTCGCAGCGGCGACTTCTGCCTGGAACGACGCCGTGTGGCCCGCCTTGATCGCACCGAAAGCGTCTGCAGCGTCTCCGATAACGAAGATGTGAGGGTACAGCGTCACCTCCTCTTCCATCTCTGCTTCGTCTTCTTCGACATCGTAATCGTCCGCTTCTTCGCAAGCCTCCGTCTGGAAGTCGTATGGCGTCTCCATTGATAGCTTCTCTTCAACCGCATGGACCAATTCATCTGCAACCAGATCTTGCTGAGGAGGCGGTGAGAGCGGCCTCGAATCCACGGATGGCGATGGCCTCTCGGACGGCTCCTTCGATAGCCCGTCTTCTGATGAGATCGCAGTAACACTTGACACCGTTTCCTGTTCAAACAGCTCGCTAGCTGTCGAAGTGTTGCACTCGCTATCGTCGAAACTACTGGGCAGGATACCAAGCTGCATCGTTGGGAGAACGTGCGCAAGACCAGTCAAGGGATCGACGCTGTCAGGCGATAGTTCCCGTAGGAGACCTGTGTTGGGCAGTTGTCCTGTACATAGGAGCTGTAAACCGATTTAAGTGAGTGAATACACCATTACGCGACACAAGCATTGCATTGATAGGCGTACCAAGAGGTCACAAGAAATCTCTCTTCCCTTCTCGGTCCTGACAATTCGCCCATTGTTATCAGGACTTGACTTCGCGTTGCTGATCGACGATAAATCAAGTCTTTCACCCAGAATTACTTCAATGCGCGCGTCTTCAAGTCCCTTGACGACTAAAGAGCATTATGAGATACCGTTCTCAACGTGATCTATTGTCACATACCTTCGGTGTGCATGGCTGGGTCGAAACGAGGGAGAAGTCTATTGCGCGAATGGAGCAAGGTGACATGTTTCGTCGGATACACGGTCGCGATGTCCGTGGCATACTCTGCGAACAAGCACAGAGGTTAGATGATGATCCTGATCAAACGGGAGGGATCTACTCACGGACACCGAGCGCGCCTCCCCCAACGACGAGAACATTCTGCGAGCGCGCGACACGGTCCTGGAAGCGTTTTAGCCAGGCTATCCCCTCACCCTTCGTCCCTCCGTATCGGGGCTTCTCGTTCCGCCTCACGGAGGAGCCGTCCATCGTTTGGGACCTCCGGGGCGCTCGGAAATTCGTCGACTGACTGCCTTCCTCCTCTTCCTCCGTATCACTCCCGTAGTCGGAAGTCCACAAATCAATGGGCGCAGGTAAGTGGCTACCAAGGGCGTAGACGAGGAACTCGAACGGAATTTCGGTCGAAGGAAGTCCATGTTCCGGAAAGGCCCGATCGAGTGTTACGCTGTGTTCGTTGAGTTTGATTGCTGATGCGTGAAGGAATAGATGGCGAGGACGAGACTGTCGCGACGTGGAGGGACCAGGCTCGTCGGATGCATCGGTCGAAGTGTCCTGAGGGGTGGGCGAGGATGGAGGGGAGAAGAAACGAGTGTAAGGTATGACTTTGCAAGCGTGGCATGATCAGGGTTGGAAAATTTGACAGAAACTGAGGGTACCCACAGGCTTTGTGTTCATGACCAGGAAGTACGCCGAGACGGGGCAGGATATATACGTCTGGAAAGGCAACAAAGGGAGGGTCAAAGTGATGAGCTCCTTGAGGTAATACCGCGCAAAAGAAGGGCTTGTGCTTACGGTTCGCGTGACTGTAAAGAAGACGTAAGTACTACTAACGAAAGGGATACTATTCGACGACGGACCTGTTTCTATCGATGAGGATGACCCGGTGGTCCGTCTGCAAGCCACTGGCGAGGACGCGAGCTGCCCGTGCACCTTTGAGACCGCGTCAAAATGTCAGACATGATCCCCAACGACGAGAACGCGCAGCATACCTCCATAGGATCCGCCGAGGACGATTATGTTTTTCATAAGGTAAGGGTATCGAGGAAGGAAAGAGAGATGGAGGAGGGAGCGAAAGGGAAGGAGGAGGATGGGGAGACTTTTTGGCGGGCGAGATAACTTGCCCGCTTTGCCTTATCTGATATACCCCGCCGGGTCTGCTCCTTTCACACGGTCTGCTCTTACACCCAATAAAACCACTCTCATCTCGCCGTCAGCTCACAGGACATTCCTCGCCAGTCCCCACACTCTCGCCCGACGATGTCCCCCTTCTCAGCCATCACTTGCCATTCACAGTATCGTCGACTGTCTCAACCACCGCAGGACGCTTTGATCTGATAATTTTCACATCTAATCAGATACTCAGCGATCGCCGATCACCACTTATCTACCTTTGCAATTCAGTTCCCTTTGTTGCGCACAATGACGCGGAGTCTCCTCGTAGGTTGCATTTTCGCTCTCTCTTCGCAATTTACTTCGCCTCTCTCCCATCCGAATCGACCCCGGATCGCTATTAATTTTCATTGAGAAATCACAACGGGCTCGTGGATGCCGATTCTTTCAATAGATCTTCCCGTAATATCGAAGCAAGCTCCCATCCGGATGTGGAATTTAGACTGCCCGACGAAAGTCTCGCTCATCGCAGGCATTTGGACTTTGAAGCAATTTTAAAAAATGTTTACAAATTTCCTTGTCGACCTCTCGACAAATCTCTTCGTCGGCATGGCTCACCATTAGGCATTTCGATCTAAACTTTGTAGCAATCGCGCTATGATTTGCCGGCGACTTTACAGATTTTGGGCGCTGGGACAACCCGAGGACGAACCTAAGGGTCATGCTTGCTCACCCGGACTTACACATGATAGAGTACCTTGAGAACGGGATGCCCCAGATGTCTTCTCGCTGTCTAACGCTGTCACTCCGTATTCACAGATCGGATGAAGCGCTGAAAACAACCTCGACTCATCAAGCATCTTCACTACCTTTCGGAGGCTGTGATTATATCCAGAGCACGTCATTCGGTCAGAAGGCCATCGATGGGCCCTTTCGTTCCAATGGACGAAGCTTCGAAAGATTGGATTTGTCACTACAAAGTGGACTGCCGGTCAGCACTGGGTCAGCAGCCTGCCACATCAGGATAGCGCTTCAGCCTTCAGTACAGTAAGCTTCAATCATCAGTGTATTCAACAGGTACACTTTCACTGGAATTCCTAAGCTTCATAATTCGTGATGCGAAGTTACAAGGGTAACGACTATCGTCGGACGCGAAGAGATGGAGCAGCGATGTTGTCTCCGTCTTTCAACATTCAAGAATTTACAAAAGCAATAAAATTGCACCTGCGGACGATATCATTGATGCGCAACGTATCCTACAGTACAAGATGACCCGCACAACATGGAAAGGGTTCTAGACAGATGCCCTCAGGCGTTTCAAGCTATGTGGACTCACGCAAACTGAAAATCTCATTGAATTTCTCCTAGACCTACTTCAAGCAGGGCAACAATATCATTAGCAGATAGACGCAGTGATTAGAATAGTACCTGTCTTCGTGGCGCAAAGTCAAGCCGCAGCGCAAACATTTACCAGCAGCGCCGATTTGTCTAATGCCGTATAACCGACATATTCGCATTTCGCCGAACGTACTTTACAGCAATGGTGAACAGAAGTTTGTCGAAACGCTCAATTTCGTCTTTGCGCAATGCAAACCTCGCCAGGAGACGGCAGGTGAGTCTCCGCCCTTCCTCCATGCAAATCACTTGGGCGGCCTCCCGAAAAATTGGACGATTGCCACTAAGGGACAACAAATCAAGACCTTCGCCTAGCAGAAGAAGAAAACTCTCGACGCCATTCAAATCTCTTTGCCAGTGTACTAGTTACATTGGGGTTGTCGGAAAGATTGATTTTGCGGCCGTAACACCGGGTGCGCTCGCGGTTCGCTTGCATGACAGGGCTGAAGCGAGGTGTGAGACTATCTTGTGAATGTAAGTTGGATTTGTTATTGCAGAGTTTTTAGGAATTCAGTCACTGCGATGCCCTCTGAGCGTCAATTTTGTTAGTTTCCGATTGTTTTGTGAACATAGTGGCACCTCACTCACAAATCACTCGACGTCACAAACGTCCCTAGACTCGCAGCCTTTCTACTTGAATCCAGAGTTCCTGGATCTCATTTCTTGCCAACTCGTCCGCATCGCTCAGATAAAACCTCTCCTCCAATCATGATTTCGAGCAATGCCATTATGAGGTCTGCACTGTAACTCCTCTGGTAGAAAATCGTCAGAATCTCTACGCACCGTACAGGTATAAGGAGACCAGATTGCATTCTTCGAGAGCGGCCGGTGGCATCACAGCAATGAAGTTTGGTACTTTCGACGTTCTTGAATGCGCGAATGGTTCGGGCGTGCGTCTGACCATCCTCCTGCAGTGACTATATGCGTCAGTAGTAATTCAAGATTTATAAGTTGCGGAGATTATACCCCCGCGCTTTACGCACGTCTCGTGGACAACATTAAAATAATTTTTCGTTCTTGCGTCGACGACATCATGAACTCCTTCGACTCGCTGCGATCTCCGAGTCGAGTCAAAGTGGTTGTAATGCAGTGCCACGTGCCCCTCGCGTCGCGACCCATTTGACGCGTCGGCTGGAGAGCCGTGCCTCCTCCACGGTTCCACCACCACGAACAACGCAAAGTATGTCTTATGAGTGATCTTAAAAACATCTCATTACCAGCCCTCGCCTTCCAGGAGATGAAAACGGATACCGCTAACACGAACGTCGCTGCAAACGTACCGCCAGAACTGCTGGACAGAATTTTCAAGCATTGCGAACGACATTTTAGCTCTCGGTTCGTTGACCGTTCAGGACCTACGTTATTACCAAAATCGCGCCTCCAGCCGCCATTACTTGTGTGCAGGAACTGGCATACCGTTGCAGAACGAAGGCTTTACTCGTCAGTCAGTCTTGGAACCAATAGAATTGTGAAAGATAGGAACGGACAGAAGATGGAGATCTATGGCAGATCCGTTTGCAGGAAGTTTCTCGAGACGGCGGAGAACAATCCTCGGATCGCGTCGCTCGTCCGCGAACTACACATGGGCGGTACTTCGGAGAATAGGGAAGAGAGTGAGAATCACGTTCGACTCATCGGCATCTGCAAGAATGTCGAGAAGATCGAGCTATATGGCTGTCACACAGAATTGTTGGACGACCTAGCAGAGGCGCTTGCGAAGGCGGACCTAACTTCCTTGGAACTGTATGGCAATCGACTTGGAGGATATGACGGGGAGCGAGGAACGATGCTTTCGTTATCGACCATAATCGAACTCCTCCAGAACCTACCTCGCCTTCAACAGGTATACGGTAATCTCTCTGATGAAGAAGGGATGGGCCATGATGCATCCCTCACGGAAACACCTCTGTTTCAAGGCTCGTGCGCGTCGCTCAGAGTGATTCACGTTTATGGAGCCGTCTTCAACGAAATGCAACTAGCCCCGCTAACTTATATGTCTCCGAACGTTATAGAACTCAGCATAACAGTTGGATGGGACTGTTGCGCGATTCTCCAGTTCTGCATGAGTATGTGGTCTTCGTCACTCAAGCGCTTAACAGCCTTCACACCGATATTCCGTAAACCAATCGTCGACGATGCGTGTACCATAATTCGTTCCCCGATGACTGAACTTCGCGAACTATGCATATCCTCTCCACTCGTCACCCCAAGCGCCATGGTTTTCTTGCCAAAGCTTGAGAAACTGAATTATCGTGGAGAGTACTCGCACGGCACGGAACTCGTTCAAATCCTCAAGAAAGGTGCGATGCCGAACCTACGTCAAATCAATGCAGCTTTCTCCCCTCCGAAGTCGGACGATGTCTCGAACCGATTAGAGCGCGACGCAATTTGGAGTTGGTGATCGCCGAAGAGCTGCGAAGGGTGTGCGAAAAGCGAGACATTTGTCAGGGATAAATTTACTGAAGTGGAGGAACTCGAGGAACTCGATTGGGAACATACTCCAGAGTCTTCCGATAACGATTGGTGGGACCAAGAGCCAACTGGTTCATGCGCTGCTCCGGATTCCCTGCCTGGAATAAGCCAGCCTCAAAGCCCACTCTCCAACTCGGAGATCCTTGACTTGAGCGATCTCGATTCAGAAGGACATCGGTGATTCATACAACGTCCAAAGTCCACAGGTAGATTTTGGCGACGACTTCCCCTCAACCTGTGTAGAGTTAATTTCTAAAATATCTTGCTTTTTTCAACTGTCAAAGTTGAGGTGACTTCGGATCCAATACTGGGACATGTGCATGGAGAGTCCACTTTCATACTTTTAAGTAAAAGCATGTATATCATGTGCATATACTGGAAAGCATGTAGTGCGATAGGCGAAGAGGTAAGGGGGAGTGAAGGAAGAAAGAAAAATGTAGGAGCGAAGAAAATAGAAAAAGAATGACCTCTCGACCTCAACTCCGCCGCACTTCATTTAATATTAATCATCGAATTTGACAACGTTAAGTGAAGTGATTACTCACAAACAATGCCCCTTTGCCCCTTTTACCATTCACTACCGGCTGTTGTGCCAGCGTTCCAGCCACTGGTGCCAGCAGGCTCAGCAGCCCAGTCACCACCAGGTCCAGGAGCAGGCTCCGCCGACCAGTCAAGAGCACCGGCCTCGAGGGCTCCAGATGCTGCACCCGCCTGTGTCGGCGCACTGACATTCCACTCTGTAGCTCCTGCTTCCTCCGCACCCTCAGCGTTCTGCTTAGCCTCAGCCTCCTCCTGCTGTTGCTTCTCAACCTCCTCGGGGTCGCGGTAGAAGAACATATCCACCATGACGCTCCATGGCTCCTGGCGGGAGACGGTGCCTCGGAGGCGGAGGACCTCACGGCAAAGCATCCACCAAACGAGACCAACGGCATGACGCGATTTGTTGTTGGTGGGGATCGCAACGTCAACGAGCTTGAGGGGAGCATCGGTGTCGCAGAGGGCAATGACGGGGATGTTGACGTAGCTTGCCTCCGTAATCGCTTGGTGGTCGAGTCTTGGGTCGGTAACGATGATCAGACGGGGCTCCTTGAAAGAACGGGTGATGTAGTTCGTGAATGAGCCGGGGGTGAAACGGCCGGCGATTGCCTGAGCACCAGTGTTGACGGCGTACTTGAGGACAGCGCGGTGACCGTATGGACGGGCAGAAATGACGCAAACGTCGGCGGGGTTCTCGATCGCAGCGATGATACGAGCGGCGAAGACAATTTTTGACCAGGTCTTGCCAATGTTAATGAGGTGGATTCCATCGGGGCGGCGCTTCCAGACGTAAGGCTCCATGCCCTTGTCGCAGTTCTTTGCACCGACGTGGCATTGTGCTGCCAGCAACATTTGGATGTCCTCTTCGGTCGCATCGAGGATCGACGGGAGCTTCGTCGACGTTGCCATCTTGATTATTGGCTTTTTTTCTGCAAGCAAGAACGTGGTCAGTACCTCATCCACACAGAACTTGGCCAATCCATCGAGATACGATAATCCATTGCCTTCGAAATCCCGACAGATTAACAAACACGTTATGAACAACGCACCTGTCCTGTAAAAAGGTTAGGACGGTGTTGAACTCGATGGACTCGACGCTGTTGACGACGTCGGCGACCACTTTCGCGCTGTCCACGAATTAGAAGTGGCTGTGTTCTTTCCGTATATGGGCTTTGAGCATTCGGCTGTAAGATAGGTCAATTGGCAACACCTTCAACTCGAACTTGCCATTTGCTTGAAGCCGACCAACTCTCTTTCTAAGTTCTGGCTCTCCTTGAAGCTCTCTTCGAAGATATTGCGAAGGCTGACATGGCTTCCTTCTCCTCCCTCAAATTTGCCAAAACTTAGTCACCGCATCGAACAGTCAACGACCTCGGAACGCACGCACGCACTTCGAGTTCATCCAGCCTATTGCATCGTTCTGGGAGCCGCAAGGAGCGTATGTGCCTATAATACTCGGTCTTTGGCGTATCTCGAACGATATTAGGATAAAGTCCATGACATTACTTCCCCCTTGACATGAATCCCGGCATCCATGGCCACCTGCGACGGTTCTGATTCTGTGTCCAGCACCTCGAGACTTTTCTGAATTGAGATGAGCAATGCTTTTTTTGTGTGGATCACTTCATAATGAGACGGGAATGAAGCGTATGTGATTTCTATTTCTATCTCTCAGGAAGAGTCTTGTGCTCGTTGAGTGTTATTCTATGACATCACCTCCCGCGAAAGCCACATTCGCGACTTTCCAACGCAGACGACTCTCCACCCATTATATCCACCAAATAACAATAAAAGCAACTAAGTACATTCAGGCCGACGTGCAAGGATTGTAGGCTGTGCGCGTCTTCTTGTCCTACAACCTCCACGGTCACTAATACTCGTGTATTTCAGAATGCTTCTGGCTCGGCTGCTTTCATGGACTATGGGTCGCAGCAGCAGCAAGCATCCTGTCTAGTTATCAAAGTCTCACTTGCCGCAGCAAGAAGACATTCGAAATCATGGCATTACAACGGATCGTGTTCTATATCTGTCATACATCCAGGACTGCCGCCCAGTGTGTACCTGCTGATCTCTTGGATCTGGTACTTCGGTCCTATCCATTCTCTTTCCTTATCATGTTTAGAGTGGTTACATAATTGAACATCGACCATGAAGACAATTGCCATCTCGCGCGCTTTACTGTACATCGATTTTAGGCCTCGAGGAAGCAACGGAGGTCAAATGGATTCCCAATAACTTTCGTGGGAGGACCGGAGTTGCTTTAATGTCGTCGGTGTTTGCAAGCCGTTTGTGAGTATAACTCCCATTATACACCCGTCAATCTCATTTGAGCGATTGTTATCTAGGATGTTCTCACTCGTGGGCTTCTCCCGTGGTACACCGACGTTGCACTGGACATCCTCAATAGGTGCGGCACGTTGAATATATTCGCAGCATTTCCGCTATAAGGACTCGATGATGCCGAATTCAAACCCTGGTGACCTCCCCTGTGTTGAGACGCCACTATGCACCTCAATCGATCACTGACGAAGGTCTTCTTGGCCTTGTCGTCGATCGTTGTCGGCGCCGTAGCCCAGTCCTCAGGTCAATGGACTACGAGCCCCTTCAATCCTCCAGCTATCCCCCTCGCTGTGAAGAGCCCATATCTCAACTCGTGGCTCCCTCAAGGCAAGAATGCGTCCGCGGCGAATGAAGCTTGGGCGACATTTTGGAACGAAGCTGGTTTCGACGATCTGATTAACACAGTAAGCATCGACCTTCAACCTCTTAGCGTAAAATATTTGGGCTGACACGAAAAACTCATTCGAAACCTCTGCAGGGAACTACAGAGCTGTACGCGGGTGCCAACGTTGATGGTGTTTCATACCGTCTTCTAGGTAACGCGGAAGTACCAAATGTTATCACCGCCCAGCAGCTTGCAGTGGTTATTACCGCGACAAGGACGTCTTTCCTTTTCAAAGCGGGAGCCATGGAAATAAATGCGACTTTCCTGAGTCCCATTGATGTAAATCGTTTTACGACGAACAACGGCTTCCAAATTTCTGACTATTGTATAGTTAAACAATCTCACGACAATGTCCAGACCAACAACCTACCTCTATATGACGGCCTCATCCACTGATGGAAAATCGCATGAAGTGGCTTTGTACTCTGATGTTTCGTCTCGTAAGTGGTATTAACGGATAGTCGCTCATTGATACTAGACAGAAGCTTCATAGAATGGGGTGCCGTCCCGGATTTGGCGGACGCTACAGTGGGGTTTGCGAACGACACTGGCTTTCTTCATCTTTTTACCGCAGCCGCACAACCTGCACGGTATTCAGAAATAAATCAGCAATCACCTTCCGCGACAGTCTACTTATCGATGCAAGAGGTTAGCCACTATAGTCATCTACTTCATATGCCGTGATTAATTCATAACCTGTAAATGTAGATTGAGGGCATGACCTTCGAAGTGGGCCTGGATTCCAATGTTCGCGCAAATTTTGCAGTCAACTCTTCGCTTGCTAGCGCTGCGTTCACCCAAGGGGGCGAGTTCATTGACCCGTCTCTTCTCAATTCCACCAGGTAGGCGTTCCGGTGAAGTCAATATTTGAGGTTTTTAATAATAAACAATCAATGCAGCGGCCTCCCTACGCTAGGAATGGCAGTTGACCTCGGCGATCTCAGAGAGTCAGGAATTGTTGTTTGGACACTTACTCTGATGGAGACCTCGAACATCCAGTTCGCTTCTGTGGACGGAATACAACATCGGTACCCATATTACTTATCCGAATCACTCAGTGTCCCAAACACATCAGCGAATATTGCGGGTGTAAGAGCTTCTACTTCGTCGTATACAGTGACTTTCAAGGAACTCATGACTGGTTTCTTTAGCCATTTGAAGATCGTGGCACGGATTTATTCCTACAAACTGCCGTGCAGGACTTCGACAACATTCTCCTCAATTCTATCTCCATCGACAATGCTGTCCGAGCAGATGGTCTCGCCGTGTCTCAGGAATATGCTGACATCCTTGCACTGAGCCTAAGGCAGGTCATGGCAAGTATGGAGATAACCATTTCTGTCGGGTCTGACGGACAATGGAATACTTCCGACGTCATGTCATTCATGAAGAACATGGGCAACCTGGGCTCATCAGTCGGGTGAGGATTTTCGCTTCTTGTATTCTCGATCTCCAACCTGATGCTCGTTGGATTTCGTTATTTATTCAGCATCAACTGTGTGGATATCTTATATTCAGCATTCCCTGCTTTTATGTACTTGAATTCGGCCTTTGGGCGCTATCTCTTGGAGCCACTCTTCAACTATCAAGATAGTCCGGCGTACACTCTCCCTTACGCTGCTCAGGACATCGGTATGTTACTCGTAGAGGGATGCGGTCTCTCTACACACATGCTTATCGGGTATGTAAAGGAACGGTATATCCGAATGCGACAGGGAATCCAAACCCGCATATGTTCGGTATTGAAGGTGAACTCGCAGGTTAAGCACTCTATATCCACATTATAATAAAAGATCTATTCTAGAATCCGCAAATATGATCATTATGACATATGCAGATATTCTCGCGTCTGGTGACGGTGGATTGGCAAGCCAACATGTGCGTATATCTTTGGCGGACAGTGCTGTGATAGTATCTCATTGTTACCCAGTACACACTGCTCAAATCATGGGGAAGTTACCTCCTGAACAATTCGCTGCTTCCGGGCGAATCGTACGTATCATGTTCTGATCCCTCGCCCAAGTACTGACTTATGAGACGAAAAGACTCGCACCCGAATTCGCAGAGGACAATCTCACAAATATGACGAACTTGGCCTTGAAGGGTATTATCGGTCTCGGAGCTATGGCGCAAATCAGCGACTTCCTTGGGTTCGTCGAGGATGGATCAGATTTCAGGGTGCGAACCTTCATCTTCGATAGAGAATTGTTGCTAATCCTCTTCACGATGGGGCTTTTAACATAGGGAAATGCCGAAGCGATGATTGCAAAATGGCAGCAAATGGCCGTTATTGACGATCAGGTCTTCTTGAGCTACAACGCTCAGAACGTGACCGGATTGTTGTACAATCTTTATGCGGATAAGATGCTTGAGCTGGGCTTGGTCCCGCAATCGGTACGCATATTCTAGAAATTGAGAAACATTAATAACAGTCGTTGCTGTTGCTGCAGGTTTATGATGCGCAATCTGTGTATTACGGCCAGCAAACGGGTACGTACATTCGTTTCATGGTCAATTACTCGTTTCTCATCTTTATGTAGCAAATGGGTCGTTCGGAGTTGCGACTGCTAGCTCGAAGTCGACCACCCGAGCAGGTCTGATGCCTTGCTAACTTGATAATACAACATCGCTAAAATTATTCGCCAGACTGGCTGATGCTTTCTGCTGCGTCTCTTCCGGACGAAAGCAACGACATAAGAGACGCAATGATCTTGCAGGTCCATCGTTATCTATCTTCGAACACAAGCTCCGTCGTCTTCCCGCTCGAGTATGACATTACTGACGGGTTCGCGGTCTTGGATGTGAACAGGTGGGAAACGTGCATATACTTACCACCTAAACTGACTCAAAGTGTGATTTGCAGCCCAGCCGTTGGAGGCATGTTCGCTGTGCTAGCAGCTAAGTGAGTGACGGACTTGATTTCAAAATTCGAATCCGCCGGCTTACGTTTTCTCGCAGTCGGGTCAAAATCAACCCAATCCCCGTTACCACTTTGCCTACTGCGCAATCAGTCTCTTCATCGTCGTCCTCTCACGTCAAACGCTGGCTTGTGATATTTATCAGCACATTCCTGAGCGCGCTCGGGCTGGTTCTCGTCTTCCTTGCCTACTATTTCATGCGCCGCCGTCGCGCGAAGGCAGCTCAGAGACGCCGTCAGACCTTTGTGCGCCTTCAGGACCTACCTCGCTCGGCGACTCCAAGGCGGACTGAGGGTGTCGTGCTCTCGCCTTTACCGAACTTCGACGACGTTGACTTCAAGGCGCCCGTCGATGCGGATACCGAGAGTTTATCTGAAGCGATTGCGCGTAAGGGATTCATGGAGCAGCAACGCGCGATGGAACATGAAGGCGCCAATCCGCCTTCGTACGTGGACGTCCCTGATGCGAAGACGGATGGTGGACATCAGTAAAGAACAATAAACAATGTATTTTTCTCTGTAGGCTGTATTTCTTTTCTCATTTGTTAGTTCGGGGGGATCCAGTCTGTATGCGGCAGTATGCCTTTGAAGTTGTCGTCTACCATGACGCGAGAAAAAAGGGGAAATTTTTTGGAATATATAATTGTATCAGAACACTCACACAGTGAACAAATCTAGATGCCTTCGATGATATACGCCTTGCTCGAAGTCCGTACAATTTTGGACTTGGCCGCCATTCGTCAAGGCGATTCTCTGGAGATGCAGTTGCGATGGGAAATTGTTCTAGAAAAGGAAATCAATTGAATCCGCTGTCTACGGTTGGCCAGGTTGCTCAGCTTCAAATTTTGATCTCCGCGTCAGGGTAGCTGCCGTTCGGGGTCCTGCCGGTACTTCGGCACATCAACCTCACCACGCAAGACTTCCCACAGACCCTTTGCCTATGTAATCAAGCGCCGACACATCTCCCGCCCTCCCGCCGCTTCGATGTAGGGCTCTGCCCCGCGCTAGAACTAACCGGATAAAAACACCCTACGGGGTTTTCAAGTACGTAGAGTCCGTTTCTGGCCTCAGATTGACACGGTTCAATTCAGGTTATGGCCGTAATGCAGCAACATGTGGTACAGCAGGTATTTGTGCCATATCTCGATTAATTCCAGGTCGTTTAGGACCATCTTAGGTGCGTTCTGAAGCTACTTATGGATGCTAACGAAGTGTATAGATGCGCAGTCACGCAAACTGCGTGGGGCGGGCGGGGAGGGGGAGCAAACCTCCTACGTTGAACCGCCTGCCGGCCCTCATCTTCTGCATCCCGAACTTCGGCGATGCAGCGTTCAGGAAGAGGTATTCTAGGTGCGTCAACTCTGAAAGTTACATCAAAACCGGCCATAATCTGAATATTATATCGATTTTGATTTAAGCTCAAAGGTGGCCCCCTTAGAGGCCTCTCGGTTGTCTGACTGGTACTTCTCGGGCTCCGAGCCTCCAATCTATTACAATCTATGCTCTTATACTCTATTCCTCTCCATTGAGTCGATTCTGACTCTCAATGAATCGCTTTACAACCCAATTTCAATATCTTATGGCATCAGGCTAACACAAACACCTCTGCTACCTTGAACAGCCCGTTCCACTCGATTATTACCACTGTCTGGTGTGAAATACAACCTCTTAAGCTCACCTATGAACTTATGTGTAAAAAACGCTGAAATGATTATACTTCAGGAGTAAATGTGCTTCAACAGGGTACTCTATGTATCTTGACGGAAGACGCACCAATACCCCCTCGTTTGCGTCATGTTTTTCTTTGTTATACGCTCCTATACGGTAGCTTTCGAACGATATACTTTAGGCGTAAAACGATGCAGGATTGAATATATTATAGAATTGTTTCTTCATTTCATGCGGACACGATCACCTCGAAAGCCACGCCGGCAACCTCCGAAGCACCTCGGACATGCACGCCGAGGTGCACGCGTCTTGTTCTCGCAATTCTCCAGCAGCATTTGAGGCCAGGCACAATATTCTGGCAATCTCTTTACATATCAGAGCGTACATACAGAAAATCACAAGCTTACAGGCATTGAAATAAGATTGTTATGAATGGAGCAAGTAGAATTACATAGTGAAACAGACATCCCTACGGTATTCCGTTTTTCAAATATTCTACATTGGTCCTAATAATGCACCTAGTGCACCTCTTCATGAGCGCTGCGTCGACGAGGTGTAGAAGACGTAGAATGAGGGTCGGAAGAGGGTACAGCATGGCATTGTGTGCACCCCCTCCCTCGCCTTCCTCCGCCTTATTTACGGACGCACATCTTTTTGCTTCGCTACTACTTAGTATGAATAGCTACATAACACACCTAAGATGGTCCCAAACAACCCAGAAATAAGTGAGATATAAGCCAAATACTTGTTGCATATAAGGTGAGAGTACGGCAATATCCTGTAAGAAAACAAGTCAATCTGAGGCCAGAGACAGACTCTACGTACTTGAAAACCCCGTAGGGTGTTTTTATCCGGTTAGTTCTAGAGCGGGGCAGAGCCCTACATCGAAGCGGCGGGCGGGGACAGCGAGCGGGAGGGCGGGAGACGTGTCGGCGCTTGATTACATAGGCAAAGGGTCTGTGGGAAGTCTTGCGTGGTGAGGTTGATGTGCCGAAGTACCGGCAGGACCCCGAACGGCAGCTACCCTGACGCGGAGATCAAAATTTGAAGCTGAGCAACCTGGCCAACCGTAGCTGTCTCGTTCATGCGTTGATCTCATTCGTGCGGATTGTTGGTTGTATCGAGCATTCCCACTCGTGAAGATCTTCTCCCATGGTGGTGCAGAGGACGTTTTCAAAAGAGTCCATCTTGGCAACGACTACCTCGAGCTCCTGAACTGCGACCACGATCATGCTTGGACGATCACCAGCGGGAGCGCTCTTGGCTGTGTCCTCGATCGTCGTCGGGGCGCTCGCTCAATCGGACAGCCAATGGACAGCGAGCCCCTTCAACCCTCCAGCGATCCCCATCGCTGTCAAGAGCCCCTACCTCAATACATGGCTCGCGCAAGGAGGAGACCCACCGGCGGCCAACGAGGCCTGGGCAGACTTTTGGGACGAAGTCGGCCATATAGCTGGAACGAGCACGGTGCGTCATTCTGAACTGTTTCTGCGTTGTAATCGAGCTCACCTGAACATATGTCGTGTAGGGCGACACTGAGTTGTACGCCGGTGTGAATGTTGACGGCGTTCCATACCGCATCCTCGGTAATGCGGAGATACCGAACGTCAGAACTGCTCAGCAATTAGCTGTGGACATAACCGCGACGAGAACTTCATTTCTGTTCTCTGCAGGTCCCATGGACGTTAATGCGACGTTTCTTAGCCCTATCGATGTGAGTGATCTCATTTAAGATCCATAATTGCGTCAAATTAATGCGCATATAATGACGTAGCTGTCCGACCTGACGATAATGTCAAGGCCGACGACATATTTTTACATGACAGCATCGTCTAATGACGGTAAATCGCATACTGTCGCAATGTATTCCGACATTTCCTCACGTAAGGATTAATTCTCTTTTTTAATCGTTTGCCCTTATAATGGTCAATACTCAGAGTGGGTTTCATCGTCCGTCTTCAATGGCACGGAAGTGGGCGCCGCAAATGGCACGGCTGGGGATACTCTACATCTGTTCACGGCAATGCTAGGCGTGGAACGATATACAGAAGTCGATCAACAGTCATCTACCGTCATGGCGTTTTATTCGACACCGCAGGCTCGTCCTCACTAAGAATAATCAACTCCTTTCTTAACAGTTTACGAATCACAGGTCGATGGCTTGTCTTTCGAAATTGGCATTGACTCAGACGTACGCACAACGTTTGCGACCAACTCGTCTCTCTCCATCGGGGGCACGATCGGGGGCATCCAATCAAACCTCCTCAATCAAGTAGAGTGGGTTTCTGAGTTATACTTTAGAAAACTTCGCCTAACATCGATTATAGGAGTTTACCTGTTCTAGGTCTCGCAGTCAACCTCGGGTCGATAAAGCAGACGGCAAACCCTGTCATATGGGCCCTCACTTTGCTCCAGTCTTCAGACATCCAGTTTGCCTCGGCGGATGGGATTCAACAGCGGTATCCATATTACTTATCTCAATCGAGTGTTGTTCCGAATACCACCAGCTCCAATGAAGCAGTAAGGAGACTTTTAACATTGCGTTCATGAAACTTGAAAACTGAAAATCCCCCCTCCAGGTGTTTGAAGATAAGAGCGATATCTCATTCTTAGACTCCGTTCTCAGTGACTTCGACTCCTTACTGCTCAATTCGATTGCCATCGATAATGCAGTACGCGCGGATGGGCTCTCCATCTCTCCAGAGTACCCTGACATCCTCGCTACGAGTCTTCGGCAAGTCATGGCAAGCATGGAGATCACCATATCCGTTGGGTCAGACGGACATTGGAACACTTCCGACGTCATGTCCTTCATGAAGAACATGGGTGCTCTTGGATCATCAGCGGGGTGAAGTCCTTCCCTTCATTTCTGACTATATGCTGATCATATTCTTCTCTGTATCAGTATCAATTGTGTGGATATCTTGTATTCGGCGTTCCCCGCCTTTCTGTACACGAACTCCTCGTTTGGTCGTTATCTTTTGGAGCCTCTTTTCGACTTCGCGGATAGGCCATCTTACCCTTTACTTTACGCCCCTCAAGACATAGGTATGTTTCGAGAATATATTTGGAAGCTAAACATTGTTCTCAAACACCTTCGATCTTAGGAACGACTTACCCTAATGCTACAGGAAATTTGAATGCGCATTTGTATGGGATAGAAGGCAAGGGGATGAATCACTTTGAAGTCATTATACGTCATTAATGAATGATTGATCTCAGAGACGGCCAATATGATCATAATGACTTATGCAGATATTCTGTACTCCGGTGACGGTTCTTTAGCGATTCGGCATGTGAGTTCGAAACAAACCGCCACATTGTTTGTTTGATTAATCTGATTTCAGTACGACCTCCTCAAATCATGGGGAAGCTATCTGCTCAATAACTCTTTGATTCCGGGCAATCAGTACGTATGATATATACAGGATCGGATTGCAGATCGCCAACCTTGAAATGCTTAGATTTGCTCCGGAATCCTCAGAGAATGGTAGTTTAGTAAACGTGACGAACTTGGCGTTGAAGGGTATCATTGGAGTCGGTGCTATGGGACAGATCAGCAACTTCCTTGGCTTCAGTGCCGACGGCGTGGATTTCCAGGTGCGAAGCCTTGCTTTTCTTTGTCAGGATGCTACTGATACTGGACGCCCATGAGTACAGGCTAATGCTGAAGCGTTAATGACTAAATGGCAACAGATGGCTGTTGTCAACGACCAAGTAATCTTGAGCTACAATGCCCCAAACTCGACAGGGCTTCTGTATAATCTTTACGCCGACAAGATGCTTCAGTTGAATCTGGTGCCGCAAGCTGTAAGCACTCGTTCACTCTTAATCTTCACCTCCTCATTTAAACCTGTGTTTCAGATATATGACGCTCAAATTGTGTCTTACGGCCAACAAGCACGTATGTTTGGTATCGTTACATGTGTCTGTCGACGGCAGTACTTATGATTGCTAAGCGAACTCGCTGTATGGCATTGCGACTACAAGCGCTCACTCGACGACTCGAGCAGGTGTGTGATTCACGACATGTATCACTCCTGTTCATTGTCGCTAATACTTTAAATTTAAAACAGATTGGATGATGCTCTCTGCAGCTTCTCTTGTGGACGAGAGCCCCGGAGTCCGAGACGCAATGATTCTTCAGGTGCATCGATACCTTTCGGCGAACACGACGAACTTGGTCTTCCCAGTGGAATATGATATTGCCACGGGGAATCCGGTCTTGGCTGTTAACAGGTGTGACTATATGCGCTTTTTCCTTTCAAATTGTTAAGTATCGTTGTGAAGTCCATCCGCTGGTGCCATGTTCGCCGTCTTAGCTGCAGCGTAAGTTCTTTCATGTACCTGCCAAATTGTCCACATGCTAACGGTCGCCAAAGAGGGAAGCAAATCAACCCATCTACAAGCAGCTCAATCCAGGCAATGTCCTCATCTCACATCAAGCGTTGGGTCGTCATCTTCGTCAGCACCTTCGTGAGCGCACTTGCACTGATTCTCGTGTTCCTGGCGTTCTATTTCGTACGTCGTCGGAATCAGCAACAAGCACGGAGACGGCGCCAAATCTTCGTGCGCCTGCACGACCTACCTCGCGCAGCTACTCCGAGGACGGCGACACAAGGACAGCAGCTCTCGCCTCTGCCGAACTTCGACGCCGACTTCAAGGCACCTGTCGATTCGGAGGGTCTGTCCGATGCTTTCGCTTTGAAGGGGTATTTGGAGCAACAGCGTGCGATGCAATTTGAAGGGGCCAACCCACCTTCTTATGAAGGTCTGGATGTCAAGGTCGACGTTTCTGATGTGAAGACAGATGCGGAGCACCAGTAATTCCTTTTCGTGTACTATCTCTTTCCATGTACTCTTTTGTTTATGGGGTGTCTGTTCTTCGTGTAAAGAGTCCATCAAAGAAAAGCTGCACTTGATCGAGCGAAATAAGCTTTCGAACAGCCACTGGGAGGATCGTCGCCCCGATCACATATTTTCTACCTACCGTTAGTCCTCGTACCCAGGCTTTCAAGGGGACAGAAAAAAGAGCGAGGGAGGGAGGAGGAGAGCTTCTCCTCTAGGATAAGGGATGGGAAAATTTCGAAGTCGAGTTGTTAGTCGTTGTCTGTCCCCAGAAAGCCTGGTCCACTACGTAACAGACCTATTGTCCAAAACTCGGCACGCGATCGGCACAGTCACCCTCGGAAAGTCCCGATAACGCGCCGCTGCACTGAAGTCCTTCGTCTCTAATTCAGAATA